>JAUMHD010027925.1:0-28049 GCA_032359135.1 Ulvella scutata
CACGACAACACTAAGCGCTCGCGAATCACAGTTCGAAACATAGATCTTGCCCATCTGTAGGATAAAATAAGTCGTTTTCTTGAAGCTTGCGTGGAATGGTGCACTGTGCTAATATCCTTTCGCGTTACAAACCGCTGTGTCGACGATCCAGATGTACGTACCCGAATAGTTTTCGTTACTCTTCTTATTACATGTACATATGCCAGAACCTGGCGGCGGCTCCACCACCAAGCTATTGCCACCAATCAATACAACAACCCCGTGACATCTGTTACATAATATTGGCAATCATGCACATTTGTGCAAGCACTTCTGTCAACTTGCACATAAACCAACACACACCATGCTCTTTCCCGCGCTGGCGGGAGCAGCTGTATACTAGGCCCAGTGTGCCTGCCTCCTTGGACTGCTCATCTCCCTGATGAACTTGAGTTCCTGGGCCAGCTTCTCTTGTTTGTACTTGCTTGTCTAGCTGCTTCTATGCTTCGATCTTTGGCCCCGTCATGCACTTTGCCCAGCTCCCCGCGCCGGCCCACGTCTTTCTCGATGAAATCACACAACAAAACACGCACCAACACCCCTCCTCGACCCATGCATGTGCCTCCTCACCAGGTTCCACTGGTGCAACACACGCACTGATACAACACAAAACCCTACCCCCCCCCCCCCCCCCAAAAACATGGACAGCACAAGGGTAGCAACGACGTGAACCAAAACGCCACGCCACGCCATGCATGCCATGCCATGCACTCAGGCCCCGTTACCTTGCTTTTTTGGCCCCCAGGGCCACATTGCTTAGTGGCGCACATGTGGGGTCTGTGGGTTTTTCTTTTTTGAGCATCAATCATCCACCGCAGGCACCTCCGGAGGCTGCGCAGCCAGCCGCTTCCAAGTAGCTTCGGCGGCAGACCGGTACTCCGCTGCCAGCGGCGACGCCGGCGCGCCCACCACTACAGGTGTACCGGTCTCGCCGCCCTCCATCGCAGCCACATCCAGAGCAATGTGGCCCAGCACAGGTATGCTGAACTGCGCGGCGATCTTTTCGGCGCCGCCGGACCCGAAAATGTGGCTGTGTTTGCCGCAGCCGGTGCACACGTGATGGCTCATGTTCTCCAGCACGCCTACGATGGGGATGTTCATGCGCTCGAACATTTCCACGGAGCGCCGCACGTCGCCCAGCGCGACCTCCTGAGGTGTGGTGACTATCACTGCTCCTGAAGCTGCTACCCTTTGAGACAGGGTGATGTGGGTGTCTCCTGCAGCGCCGCAGCAGTTGTGTGATTCAGGGGTATATATAGTTAAGGAAAGGGGCAACAGTGATGAAATAATATGTCAGCGAAATAATTACAGGGGGTGTTGGATGTCTTACAAACCGGGAAGGTAGTAAATAGGCTTGAACCCAAATAGCCCAAATCAACTAACACAAAACATCCACCACTTCAGGGGTGTTGGATGTACAATTTATGACTTTCCAGGGCGAGTACGACAGAAGCAAATTAATTTGGCTGCCAGTGGCTGACAAGTTGTCTATAACGATACCTCTGACGTGCTTGTGGTGGAATGCGAAAGCTCTGTGATGCACTTGGGCGGGCAATGAGAGGGCAAGCGCCAAAACAGAGAGCCGAAATTGGAAACGTTTTGGGAAACCGCCAAACAGGAATTCGAAACTGCTACATTTTGGACCTGAAAAGATCTGTGTTTTGGGAATCTAATCGGGAACCTAAGAGGGAGCCACGTCAGACCCAAAGGAAGGGCTTCGGCGTCAGCAACCCACCCAGCAAGCCATAATGATTCCAGTGGAAGCAGTCCCAGTGGATCGCTGTAGTTGAGGAATGCCTGGGAGGCGCGATAACGCTGCTTGATAAGAAGCCCCTGGCGCGCCAGCTGACACCAGGGGGAAATACAAGGAAGAGGAACAAATGATCTTTTGTCAGCGAATACTTTATTTTGAGGAGCGGCAGATAGAAGGATTCCTGATTTTGCGGAGTGATTCGAAGCAAAATGAAAGTGCACAAATGATTTCGGGGACTGCAAAAGAATTCACCCCTGCTTGACGTTATTGCCGGCAGCTCTGAGATGCCACCAGGACGAACTCAGAGGACAGGAGCATGTATCTTACAAACCGGGAAGGTAGTGAATAGGCATGAACCCTAAAAGCCAAAACTAAATCACTCAAATTGTCCATCACTTCACACGAGTGGCACAACAGCAAGATCATGCAAGTGTTTCCCAGCACGCTTAGCTAAACTGCGATAGAAATGACAACTTTGGAACCGTTGGAAATGACAACGAACTCAGAGTACTGAAGCAGACCATGAGCAGCACATTTAAAAAGAGTGACAGCACATGCGCTAAGAGTGAATATGCCTGCCTGTATGTAAATCTAGAATATTCTGAAAATTCTTTCCGCTGTTTCCTTTGCCAACAGCCAGGCTGTTGTTGGTTTAAGGTTCGATGAAGTTGGGGAGGGAATTGCATCGTGCTTCATGTACTCTCTACATCAGCAACAGGTTGACCAGGTACATCACCCCCCCTCGAGCCCGGGGGAGAAAGGGGAATGGGAAAAGCGGGGCTCCGCCGCACCTGTGCCAGGTGGTGTGTCAACGACGAGCACATCCAGCCGTCCCCACACCACCCCGAACAGTAGCTGTTCTAGTGCTTTGCCTGTCATAGGCCCCCGCCACGCTAGTGCTTTGCCTTGCTCTACCAAACACCCCATCGACATGCAGTGAATGCCATGGTTTTGCAAGGGGATGATTTGTGGAGGCTCCATAGCTGTGAACTGCGGCTTGATACCCACAACATTCATCAGATGTGGAATCGATGGTCCTGATATGTCGGCATCAAGGAGTCCAACACGAAGTCCACAATGGCTGGCTAGGGCTATGGCGATATTCACTGCATCTGACAGCAGCTGTGTGAATGGCCATGAGTAACTTGTACTGCATGATGTCAAGCATGTCAGTGAAGCCAAAACCGCACCAGCTGTAGTGCTTTTGCCGACTCCGCCCTTGCCAGATGCCACAAGTAGCACCTTGTCTACCTTGGGAAGACGTCGCTTTTGAGGAGCAAAGGGAGCGCGTGCAGCTGAAGAAAAAGCGTGCTTTACTTGCTGCTCTATCTGCGTGCTTGTGAGGAAGTATCTACGGGTCCATTCGTTGATGCGGCGAAGGCCAAGCATGCTCATCTTCGGCTTGGCAGAGCCTCCAATGGTGTCATTTGCAACCGTGCCCAGTCAACAAGTACAACATCGAACTTATATGAGGTTTCTAATTGTCAGGTCGGAATTGTTTACGGATTTGCCGCACGAGCAGTGGATGATGGCTCTGGTGCACAACCTCCAGTGTTCAGAGTATGCTGAGGCTAATTATGGAGACATGAAAGCAGACTCGGAAGATTCTCGGTGAAACTTGAATTGACATCTTCAATTGCCCAGAGAACAGGGCATCTTATGGGGATATGCTTACTTGTGAAGTGGGGGATTGCCAATGGTCATGTACTGGATGCGAACAAGTGCAACAAAAATGGACATCTGATTCGTTCTTTTTACCTTTTTGAGCATGTAATGCAGAACTCCGGCTGAGATGTTGACGGTAGCATGTCACCAAACAAGTACAAAATGCGTTGGATATAACAGCACACACGCACACGTTCACAGTGACTCTTCTTCATGACTGGGAATTGAGCTTACAGCGGTGCAGAGTTAGCTTGTCCAACACTGTCACCTTGACGGCAGACCACCAGCACACAGTACTACTCTATATCTACTCCAAAAACCTGCTACAAGAACTTCCAACAGCTGGGATCTCGTACAAGTTCGCCTTTCATGATGATTGCACCAACCACAGTGGACATGTGTCCTGTGACCTTTCCCTGAACCCCCCTCAGTAGTAGCCTCTCGCTTCTTGCAGACCAGCACCGCTGACCGAGATCAACAGAAAGATGATGCAGGTCATTCCAACAGCAGCAGCTGCTGCAATGCATTCTTAGGCCAGAAACACTACCATCACAAGAGCACATTTTCAATACCCTCTTCCAGCAGCAACTTGTTCAAGTACTGCAGAATTCCGTCTCTACGTTCAATCATGGAGATAATCTCTCCAGCTGACAGGATTCCGTGCAAGCGCTTGGCAATGACCGCAGCATCGAGCAGCTTGAGATGTAGGAACGTCTGGGAGTTGACTTTGGTCACTTCGCCGGTCTGGAAGGCATTCTCCTGCTCCATGCACACACATGCACCATCTCGGAAGCCTGCTGCATGGTCGATGAGTACTGGAAGGTTCTTGTGGGCCGCCCAGTGGTTCCCCCACGCAAAATGACCGATGTGTCTGTCCGTGTTGTGCAACAGCACATCCTGCACAGCAGCCCAGCACTCTCTGCCAGTAGCACAACACCACAACTACAGAAGCGCACTGACATTCCGCCTGCACTTGTTTTATCATGCTTTGATGTGCTATGCTGTTATTCTAGTGAAGTCATTCAACGAAAAATATGTTATTCGAGTGAAGTCATTCAACGAAAAATATGTTATTCGAGTGAAGTCATTCGAGCGAACTGGTGGATATTGTGTGTTAGTTGCTGTTGGCTATTTGGGTTCATGCCTTTTCACTACCTTTCCGGTTTGTAAAGAGAGTGCTTTGGTGTGCTATTATGTATGACATGATGTGTCCAAGAACCGTCCACCCATACCAGCGAGGCACAGAGCTTGTGTGCAGGTTCTCGGCAGTGCATGCATGCTTGTTCCCCTCGCAAACCGGACATGTACCTCATAGGCAGTAATGAAACTAGCAAGATGCAATATCCAGAAGAACAGCAGTAATTTCGCTCACAAGGCACAACAACAGCACCGTGTCTGGCAGTGCGCACCAGTACACGGGTGTCGGACAGCAACCGCTGCTTGTCAATTCCCCAGTCAGGCTCTGGAACATGCTGCAGCAGCTGCAAGTTGTCAACGAAGAAGATGACTGCACCACCGCCTGGGAAGTGCATGCCGTCAAATGCGAGTTCATTTCTGTACACAGTCGGGGGAACGAGGTCCAGTCCTAGCAGCAAGTTGAGTAGGTATGCGACCCGCTCTATTGGAGTGCGGTGCCAGCCCTCAAAGTCACCTTCTGCTCGTGGCTTGATCATGGCCTGCAGTCAGCAGCTAAGTGAGGTGCGACAGCTTCGACAAGTGCTGTTGTTCACGGCGTACCCCCTTACCCCACACTGTGTGTTGTGCTTGCACAACACACACATTGTGCAAGAAGCGGATAACCGATGAAGGTTGCTGGTGAACCATGCAAGCCTCGTCCCTGATCCACGCCATATTAAAAAAGTACAGCAGTGCTTTCATCTCTTCATCGTGTGTGATAGCACAGCGATCTGACCCCCTCAACGCTTTCAGCAAACGTAACACCACAGAGGAACTCATTTCTCAAAGCATGTTTCGGTGTATTTTTCTTCTTTTTTTCCGGTAATTCACAGAGTCTGTTATGGGATGCACAATCTGTTCCTATGTTACATCTACAGAACATCAGGGAGAATCAGGCCCAAGTGAAAACCATGAGCGTGTTGGCTGGGTGGCACACTTTGCATGAATGGCCAGTTTCAGGATGCTCAAGCTCCACAATGAACGACTCATGAGAGAACTGGCTGTGCACCCTCTCCTGGACTCGCACAATGTTGCCATGTTGTAGAGTGCGCAGGATCAGCTCGTGGTCTCTGGTCGGCGAACTGCCCTCCACAACAGGCCGCGCAAAATCCAACATCTCCCTGCACAGTAGCACCCCAGTGTTTCACAGTTACCATCTACTACCCACCTCCAAAGTCACCAGAAACAGTGCTATACCTGCACAGCGCTAGAAATTACCATACTAAACAGCGGTCTACACGAACAAACTATCCCTGCAAGGCTGCGGCCTTGCCAGCATGGCCGCATTACGTACGCTCAATCTCAGTGCCGAATCTATCAGCGGCGAGGGTGCGAGGCCAGATCTCTTGGACCCCAGTTTGCCAGCATGGCCACATTGTACACGCTCAATCTCAGCGCCAAATCTATCAGCGGCGAGGGTGCGAGGTCAGATCACTTGGACCCCACTTTGCCAGCATGGCCGCATTGCACACGATCAATCTCAGAGGCAATTTGATCGGCCCCCAGAGCCCCACAGCACCGGCCCTCCACCTCCCCAACACACTGATGGCAGCACAGCGGCAGCGCACAAAGCAACAGAAGCAAGCAACAGAGGAAGCGCGCACTTGCTGCAGGAGACCGCTGCTTGAGCTGCAACAGAGGATGCAAAGGCTGCTGCAATGTCCATACTGACATGCTGGTCAATTGGCACGCAGGCATCGCCAGATCCATCGGTACAAGGGGTGGTGTGAACTGCTGCACGAACTGTCACCATGGCCAACTGCTTATCCTCAAAGACATCTACTTGAACAGACGATGAGCCCTGAACACCCGGGTGCATGACCTGAACGTTGGGCGAGTCACTGCAGGCCAGCGCAGTCGCAAGCTCGACATCTGGGGCCAGAACTGAGGGGCGCGTGTCTTCAAGCACAGAAGATGGTGGTGTCGGCTGCACAGCAGTCTCTTCTAGGGGAGCTGGGGTCACGGTTGGAGTGTCTACTTCGTAAACAGCAGCAGGAGGTTCCTGTGCAGGCGCTGGCGACACTCCAGCTGAATGAACCGCCTCGATGCAAGCAGTTGCTGCCTCGATGCATGCTGTTGCTGCAGCCTGTTGCAGAAGCTCGGGAGCAGGCTCTGGGCTTGTGTCCTGCATCAATACACACTGTATGAAATGATCGGGACGGAGTAGTGTTGCTTGTAGCTTGCAAGGTAGTGGCAAGGCAAGCTCGCAAAGGCAAGCTCGCAAACAGCAAGGCCGCACAGCTTCAGCAAAAGAAGAATACAGCAACACTATCAAGAAAGCAGCCCCCAGCAAACATATCCATACAGCAATGACGGAATTCTTACATGCGCACGGGAAAATTACAAGCTGAGGTGAATCATGGAATAGCACAAAAACCATCCACCGTGAAGGTTGCGATGCAACAAGATAGGCTTACTTCAGGTTACAAAGTCAGGTAAGACTGCAATTTCACTGTTGTTCGAAACTGGTATATCAGATCGATGTGTCAATTGACACATCAACCTGAGCTGCAAGTATGTAAGACGCACTCGTGTGAAGTGCAATGTTCCACAGCGCCCTGGCTGCTGTGAAAGCGAAAATGATGCTGAGGCGACTCCCCCATTCACACCAATGCCTGCTGCAAACGATGCATCTGTTGCATGTGAAAGTCGCAGCCTCTGGGAGATACTTGACTGTGCAAGATCATCTGCCCAGTCGAGCACAGACTCCAGAGCTTCAATTCTAGATGAAACAACCCGGCTGGCAGAGTCAAGGGACATGCACGTGTTCCTTACATTGTCAGCCATTTCCCGTGCAGCTGTGAACATGTCCAAGACCTGAAACCACAGGACGTGCATATCATTGCTTTCCACGGCTAATGATCACAGACCATTCATGAATGGTCTGTGTGCCAAGGCAGTTGATGACAACAAGTTTGGTGATATTCTGGCGTCACTAATCCCAAAACAAAGAAGAAAATACAACTGAGGCAAGCAGATATACAAGTTGTGGGCCTCACCTGCCCAGGTTGAGCGTTCTGGTGCACAACAGGTGCCTGTGGAATGCTGACGTTCCTTGACAGTGCTGGGAGCTCTGGAAGCAAGTAGTCAGCAGCATGCTGCAGAAGCTGTGGGGATTCGTTGGTGCTATATTGCACAGGCCTGTGCTCAGTGGGGCTGTGGGTTGCCTTGAGCTTGGTTTGTTCACTGGCTCCCGCGGACCTGCACACGGAGTGTCCTTTCACCTCATCATCTCAAACCTTTCGTTCACTGCATGGCAATGTCTCTGGCCATGCTGGCCAAAGTCTTCGTTGTGTGCAGCAAGATCAGGTGCGCAGAGATGGACGACATGCTGCAACGTTCCTCATAGGGCAGTATATCTGTACTCAGCACCAAGACAAGGCCAAAGTCGAGCGGGTACA
Source organism: Ulvella scutata (assembly GCA_032359135.1). Classification (NCBI taxonomy): domain Eukaryota; kingdom Viridiplantae; phylum Chlorophyta; class Ulvophyceae; order Ulvales; family Ulvellaceae; genus Ulvella; species Ulvella scutata. The sequence goes on from JAUMHD010027925.1 coordinate 8,035, forward strand.
TCTTGTTTGTAGCGGTGATGCTTAGCGGCGCAGTGGATCACCGGTGTTAACTGTAAGTTGCTAGCAGACTGGCAGGGAACTGGGCTAAAAGCGTGTATGACTTCATTCGAGAGATGCCATACAGAATTGACCAGCTGCGATATCACAATGACACGAAGGTCTTATGCGTGCGGCTTTCACGCTTTAGTTTGGGACGGTTGCTATCAAAGAGGTGTGTCGGAAGAAGTCAGGAACAAACCGACACTGGGATCACGACCGCAAGCTGCGAAGGACCACACCTTGCTACCTTATTCGCCAGCAGTGCTCCAGGAGCTGCCTTCTTCCCCTTGTTTGCGCCCTTCATTGTTGCACCTAGCCTTGATGTCCACACAAGGCCATCACCTACGGCACGGACAACGAGCGCGTCTAGGAAGGGCAACACAGACGTATCCACGCATGACAGACAGAAACCTGTCAGCTTTTAATGTCTGAAGAATGGTGGCCTGTGGAGCTCCATGGAGGTAACGCGTACATGCTTCACCAGCTAGCAGCTGCATGCAGGTGCACCAGCAGGCAGATGCATGCACCCGCACCCCTCTTTCCCTGTTGTTCCCAGCAAGGTGCGACAGAATACAGAAAGATGCTTGTGAGTGTGAGGGACATCCCTGGTCATAGGTGCCAGGAATTCCCTCTGGCACAATTGACTCTGTCCACCATGCCAGTTCACACCTGAGCAAGACACCAAGCTCACTGGCAGCAAACGACAACCAAGCCCAAAAAACTTTCAGCAGACGAAAGTATCAATCAAGAGTTACGCCAATCCTGAAGAGATTGGACATCAGCACTCTGAGGAACATTGGTATCGGCACTGTGAGGAACATTGGGATAGACCGAGCAGCCATCCAACAGGCCAAAAGGGGCAAACAGCGCACAGCCCACAAAACGGGACTGAGACCATTCATAGGTCAAGGTCGCAACACAGGCAAGACAAGAAGTTCAGACACGCGTACAGCACCACAGCAGCAGGACAGTGAAAGCAGCAAAATCGAACGGCATCATGCTGGGCCAAAAGAGGGTCATGTGTCCGAGAGGAGCGACAAGTGTGGCCAAAGAATCATCGGCAGCAAAGTCAGTGACACGATGCAGAAAGGGTGTGCACAGGACAGAGAGGGCCGAACTTAACAGATCAGGCGCAAGCAAGCAGGTGCAAGAGCGATCCAGAGCCACCATGTAGGTAGGAAGAAGGTTTGTAGCACAGAAAACTGCTAAACTAGTAGGTAGCAACATAAGTGTTAAGTTCTGGATGAGACAGGGAATGCAAGAGACAGCTGTAAGACGGAAACGGTATCGTAGTATAGGCTTCCAGCTCTGCAATCGCAACTTTGATGGCAGTCTGGTCGGATGAGGGCAGTCCATGACGAAGCAGGCTCTCCTGCACAGGAAGCCGCACAGCCACAATCCTCGCAGCCAATGCAGCACATGCAGGGCTGCCACCGTGTGTAAAGCGGGCATATCCTCCGGATGCACTAGAAAGGCAAAAACCTTTTCGATTCTTCAGGATGCATCCCTGTACCAATGACAGAAGCAACAGGAGAGACATAAACGAGCTGCTGGCTGTCACTACACACGATGGCTGGAGCCATACTTTCCACACTTCCAACGCTCGTCTTACAATGTCGCACCTAACCTACTGCGAACTAGAACGATCACGACGTTCTGGTCACCATTCCTCTCTGAGGAACATCTGTCACAGCACTCAATGGCTGGCACAACATGGCAACGCATGTCTGCTTGATGTAGACACGTGTGACCTGACACAGTACTGTGTTCGTGCAAGTGTCGCCTCTCAACACTTGCACCGCGGCAACTTGCCGTCCAGACCAGCCAGCCCCATGGCCGTGAACCCCTCCGAGTGCAGCAGTGGCTATGAGATATCTGGTGAAGATGGCACTACTCTAGATACACAGGTCGCCTCTCCTCCCAGTGGGCACATGCAGGTCACTGTTTCCTTGTGCCAGAGCACACACGGAAACAGTAACGTCACAAGCTGCTAAACAGAGTCGAAAGCTGCCAAGCAGTGGGCACATGCAGGTCACTGTTTCCTTGTGCCAGAGCACGCAAGGAAATATTGACGTCACAAGCTGCCAAACAAAGTCAAAAGCTGCCAAACAACTCTGTCACTTCACCCCTCCCAGGCTCGCACGCTCACAGAGGGCTCACAGAGCGCTTGGTGCCCAGCACGGTTCTAACTGAGGGAGTCAGAAGTCTGCATGGGGCTGGTGATGGCATGTTTAGTGTCGTACCATCCATGTGCGGTTTGAGAAACCTTAATGGGCCCGATGGCTTGCATTTTCGCCCGTTGTTTGCCTTGCCCTGGCCAAGGTCACGTGCGTGATGTTGGCCAGGGATACGCAACGCACTCGTATGGTTCGCAAAAATCGTTATTTGCTGCAACTTCCTATCAGTGTTGGCATTTGTTCTCGTGAGCATGCTGGTATTGGGAGGTGCTGTAACATGCAGCCTTCTTCCAGCTGGTCACACATGATGCCATGGTAGGAGGCTGCTCCACCATCACGTTGCCTATCCCACTCAGTCAGAACCTCTCTCAGTAGGTACATCCACTCGAAAACCCCCGCTTCTGGGGGTTGTTTGAAACGAAACACCACTGAGTTCCTGGTTACTACAGCATGCATGCTGTAGTAAACCTGCACGAGCGCGAAAATTCCGAGGGGCCAGAGGACGCCAGATAATGCAAAACAAGTAGGGGCATCCAGCTACAGCAGCACACCAGAACGGCTCTCAGCTCTTGAGTTGAAGGAAAGCGTTGACCATAGCCTCACTGCAGCCATCTGGAGTGCCATTCTTCTCAGTGATCTGCCTCACAATTCGCTTCTGCTTCTGTGCTAAGCCCTCTGCAGTCTGCTCCACCCTTCTGGACTCTGCAGCACAGATCGTGATTGTGCATCTGCTCAAGCATGCAATGTACTTCCCCAGTATGCTCTCTGTGTCAATGAGTGCATCGAGGGGCCTGACAGGGAAACACAAAGCACCTTCCGAGAGCCATTCTTCAGCTGTACTGTACGCCAACTGTACAGATGCACCTCCCGGTAGCTCAATCCAGACGGGAACGTCGCATGCAGCTGCTTGAACCTGCTTCTTCAAAGCTCTGGCACCCTCTCGCAGCCCTTGGCGTCGCCTATCAATCTCCACAAGCTGCATCGTCTCCCCCACGTCAACGACCGCAACTGCTAGCAACCACAGACTTGGAAGGAAACTCGTTGCAGGGCCAGTTGGACATTTACTCTGGTGATGAAGGTTGTGTGCAAGCAGACACTCAGCGATACCAGTGCAAGTTGTGAAAGAACGAGTGCATGAGGACATACTTCTGCACTAACTTGCTCTAGATGATCTGCCAGACCCTCCACCTCGGAAATTGCAGTTATAAGCTTGTCCATCTTTGCCACAGGAACCCAAGCTACAGTGACATCAGTACGGTCCCAACGACAGTGAGGAGTAAGCCAGGCATCAAAAGTGAAAGAGAATACTTGTCTCGAAGGAACCAAACACTACTGACGGGTGTAGCAGCAGCAGCAACAGCGTTCGCGATTGGAGTTGCAATATGAAGGGACGCTTCTCCTAAGCAGACAACAAGAGCTACACTGCCAGCCCAGTTGGCTAATTGAGACACAACGAAGGTTCTGCACTGAAGCAAAGCTGCCCAGTGACTTCCCACCCGCTGTACAAGCCAAGCTGGGCTCAGCGATGCCTGTGCTCTAGACTCAATCACGCCAACACGAATGAACGTGTTTGAGAAGCCCCAACAAAGTCCTACGACGATAGCAAGTGCCGTAAACATGGACTCCAGCAATTTAGCGCATCATTCCACCACTCTCGAGCACAACGACGGCGAGGACACAGCATCTGCTCGCGACGCTCTCAACTCCACAGTCAGACGTATGTTGCTCAATTGAATGCTGTAATTCAAACGGCCGGCGAACAGAACTATTGCCCACAGCTTAAAACACATGTACATGCCCGGACGGTTCGAATTCCACAGAAACGGAGGTCCACCAGCGGGGATATAGACCCATGCACACGCAGGAGTTGCATTAATTAAGTGCAAAATTTCCGAAGTGTAGGTGCACCAGCCCTCCGAAATGCTCTGAGACTGTGTGAGACTGCACAACTCAGGTCACCGCCTCGTCCTCCTTCTCGGTTCTGTTTTTGGAAGACATCCCATTAGCAGTCCCTACCGTACCTTGAGCTCTGGTGAGCACGCTGTGGCATGCCCCCCAGAATGTGCTCAACAGACTGTATACACACACTGCAATATGACAGACCGAGCAGTCATGAGACACCTTAACCAGGCAATACCAGAGCTAATCGAATTCCGTCTGCAAATCTGTGGCATGTTACAAACCTTGCCGAGTACCCCAACCTCACACCGGCTCACACTGGACATTGATGCTGAGGGCTAAAGGGAGGCATCTGCCTTGGGCATCTAATTTACCGAGGAGAAACAGTGATGTTCTCTGCCTTCTCAAGCAGAGTGCCTTGGCGGAGCTCAGACACTGCCTTCACTGGCCATGCAAAGCCCTTGAAGGCCATGCCCAGAGCCATAGGCACGTCAATGATGATCTCCTTCTCCATAGGCTTCTTCTCACCCTTGACTGCTTGCAGGTAGTCGCGGCCAACACTGCCGATGTACCCAGCCACGTACAGGAAGCCAATGGTTGGGATCTGCGCACAAACAAGATCAGTTACACGATATATCTGAATATATTCAGACCCGGCCCCAATACCGTCACTGACCACGTCGTGAGCATCAAATGTGCAAACTAGCAAACTGAGTGATGAAGCTTGCTGCACAGAATACATTCACACGGCTGACAAGCAATGGGTGGCAAAAACGCACGAAGATCTCCCCAGCATGGCCGTAGCGGAGGGCCAGTCCAGGGTCAGCGATGAGATGTGGGAGACCATCGGTTCCGCACAGCAGGCCAGCCTTAGCGTAGTTTGCGAATCGTGCATTGGTCCTCTGGATGGTAGCATCCAGAGCAAGGGCAGGTGCTGAGCCCTCCTCATACTGCAAGCCAGAATAAGTCAGCATGACATCAACAAGCAGAAGTTGTTCTGTAGACAGGCTCTTGTACAACAGATCGGGACCCTGGTGTGCTACCCGGAACATGGCTGCACAACTACACACAAAACTTGCCTCAACTTCTTTCACAAGTTCCGTGCGCCCACCGGACTTGAGGGGCAGCATAAGTGTATCACATCTTTTGTGTGGAACTCGTTACTGGATAGCGGAGTGCTCAGACGTGATTCGCACGAATCGGTGGTTTAGGGGAACGTAAGCAATCTCCCTGCAAGCAATCTACTGCACGGCCGTGACAGCAACGTCATATATGAAACAGAACTGAAACTTCTAGAGGAAAACAAGCTGTCAGGGTGCCCTTCCGTGGAAAGCGCACAAGCTTCTTGCGCTTCTCCAGCTTCTTCACCTCATTCTTGCGGGTCTTCTCGAATGCCTTTGACTCGGAGCAAGGAGTCAGGCCAGCTACATCTGCGTACGCAGCATCGGCGGAGCTGAGGGAGATCACTGAAGCAAGAGCAACCGCAGCCGCTGCTGTGCCAACCTGCTTGGCTGCCTCGGCCTTCTGTGCCCGCACAACCACGCTGCGGCCGCAGCTGCGTGCAGAAATCTGCATTCACACTCATTTAGAAGGCTGCATATTGCTGGCGGGCACGCTCGATCGAAATCGCGCACAGAGCGCACCTTGGGGGTAGCGACAGAGAAAGCCATTTTGAAAACAGATCACAAGTGCTCCGACAGGCCGATTAACTCCCTTTAGACACCCTGAACAGTTTTTGCGACCGTTGCGTCTAGTGTGCTGGCCTTCGCCGTGCCCAATTTGCACGAAAGAGATCCTGTTGTGAAGATGCGAAAAAATCGCATCCGATTGCAAAACCGCGATACCTAGAACCATTCCCATGCGAGCGCGCGGCCGAATTCCAAATCGGTACCAAAAGCCTGCACCCCCAAACGGTTGGAACAACAGCTGAAACACACATAAACACGCAGTGGTGCAGGCAACACGGTGCAGAGCGCTGTACTCCAGCCTGAGTGCATTGGACTAGAGTGTCCAGCATGTGAACACGTTTACGCAACGATGATCTGGCATATATGTAGTCCCCGAAAGTTTTATTATACATCCTGGACGCTCTGGTCCATGTAACGGTACTCATAATAAACTATTTGAGGGTCCTTGCCTTGTATCCTGATAGGCTCTGCCAGGCCCTGGACCAGATCTGGTCCAGATCGGACGCTCTGGTCTAGGTAACACCATCTGGTCCACATGACAGCCTCCAGTCCAGATCGGACACCCTGGTCCAGGGGAAGACGTGGCCCTGGGGGCCGAATAACTTCTGCGAGACTGAGATGGGGCTTATAAAAAGACGTGCCACCTGGTCGACGAACCAGTCACAAGGCTATCGGCAACAGGGCTTGTCCCACCTGATAACCTGGCAGCACTCACCAATCGAGACATGTGCATAAAAAACGGCACAATTTGTGGCCAGTCTCGAGTGATTCCGCCTATATTCATACTTTGAGCTATAGAAACAAGTTCCAGCTGTGAGCACAGCGCTGGTCTGAATGCGGTGCTTGTGTCACAGTCAGATCAGCATCCAGTTCGTTGCAACAGTGTCCTATGGACACTGACAACGAAAGATGTTGCCTAGATGCATCCGCATGAACCCAGTCGCTGCTGCACTTGGTCAATCTCAACTAGGTCGATCCACTAGGTCAACATGTTTCAAAATGTACGTTGCGTTCTCGTCAACCCTGTCACGTATCAGAGAGCTGGGTAGGCGGGTCGGCAGTGTGGTGAATCTGTTCAGTAGTGAATAAGCCTTTTGACGGGGGGCAGGGCGGGCAGGGGGGGGGGGGACTGCAAATTACAGGAACTTTCAGTCGCATATCTTCCACCAGGTCCATCTGGCCCACCCTGTACCTGGTATCACTAATCTGTTGCCCAGTATGACTCCAATCGCAGCTACACTTCCCCCAGTCAGTACAATGGTATATTTTTTGTCCAGAGGGCTGAACTTAGCACTGCTTGGAACACCCATGAATAACATAACAATCGAATCAACGGCATGTTCTGACACTAGTATGCAAGCATGTGGATGATGCTTCATCATACACACATGCCTCACTTGGTTTCAACCCTAATACCTGTTTCTTGTGTTTCCAATCAATCGGACAGCCCCCTTCCCTGTTACCTTAGAGGCTGGATCATGCTCTCTGTAAAGGCCGACCTGGATCGCCAAAGCGGGGAGTGATCAGTTTCCATGATGCGTTTGCTGGGCAGGATGCGGCATGGGTATCGATTGTGAAGGTCAAGCATTCCATCTCCGACTGTAGCTAGAGAGGGTTGTTGCGTGCCTCCATAGACAGAATCGCGAATTGATGAACTCCTTGAGAGGACGTGTGTATGAAAGTAAACTAGTGTCACGGCTCGTTGCCAAACGAGGTGGCGCCTCTGATAGATGACGCCTTGATAGACTGCGATTTGTTTCGGGTGTGGTGCCCAGGCCGGTGAATGGGCGTTTCTGAGTCAAGTTCCAAGGGTCTGTCAGGGGTGGCTGGGGCCCTGCATGTGCCAGGGCCTGGACAGTCTGCACACCTGGATATAATTGAACACTGTTCCAGCATCACTGCTAGGCCACTGGTAGATTGATCATAACCCAACGGTCGAGTTGGAGGTTCCCCCTTGCCATGCATGTGCAGTGTTACACGCCGTTGGGGTTATCATGCTCTCGGAGTCCCCGTAACTGGGTACATAAACAGCGTGAGAGTGACATGCCCCCAGCGCTGTATGCTCGTGCATTGTATTCTCAACTGCAATCATGCGCTGCTTTACCACCTCGCATTCTTGTAGGCGCCTCGTCGCTCCGAGTCGCAGCATTCGGGGCAGATTGTCATGCCGCGCCGCTGCAAAAGAAGTTGTAGATGAAATTGATGCGGTTGAGGCGCAGAAGCGTGACTTGCAGAAGATGCTTGACAAGCCGTACAAGTATGGATTCCAGACAATGATTCAGTCCGACACGTTCCCTCCTGGGCTCGACGAGGATACAGTTCGTGCCATATCTGCCAAGAAGAATGAGCCTGATTGGATGCTCGAGTTTCGCTTGCGTGCGTTCCGCAAGTGGCTCACCATGGAACCTCCACTTTGGTCGGATAATACGCATCCTCCAATCAACTACCAGAGCTTGTCGTACTACTCCGAGCCTAAGAAAAAGGAGAAGAAGCAGAGTCTTGATGAGGTTGATCCTGAGATTCTGAAGACTTTCGATAAGCTCGGGATCCCGCTGAACGAGCAGAAGCGGCTGTCTAATGTAGCAGTCGATGCAGTGTTCGACTCTGTCTCAATCGCCACAACATTCCGGGAGGAGCTTTCAAAAGCAGGAGTCATTTTTTGCTCCATTAGCGAAGCCGTTAAGGAGTATCCAGACCTCGTACGCGAGCACATGGGCAGCGTGGTACGCTCTAGAACACATATGCACTTGAGACATGCCTTGTCATATCAGTGCTACAATAATGTTATCGAATATCTTGCAATGATTTTGAGGGAGAAGCCCGCAGATTGTGCCAGAATCATCAGTGTTTTGCAGGTCCCTGCAGCGGACAACTATTACACAGCCCTCAACTCTGCTGTTTTTTCTGATGGATCATTTGTGTACGTGCCCAAGGGTGTTACCTCGCCAATGGAGCTGTCAACATACTTCAGAATCAACGAGTCCAACACAGGACAGTTTGAGCGTACGTTGATAATCGCAGAAGAGGATTCCTACGTTTCGTATCTTGAGGGCTGTACGGCTCCAGCCTTTGACGAAAACCAGCTTCATGCAGCAGTGGTTGAGCTGTCCGCAGCGAAGAATGCTGAGATCAAGTACAGTACAGTACAGAACTGGTATGCGGGTGACGCTGAGGGCAAGGGGGGAATCTACAATTTTGTCACAAAGCGTGGATTGTGCAAGGGAGACAACTCAAAGATTAGCTGGACTCAGGTACGCAGCCACTCCCTTGCTGGTGCCGATTGCAATGCTGTGGCATCAAGACCTGTCCCCTCATCTTTTGAACCTACCCAGGGCCTCCTTGTTACAACGCTGTACAGCTACACTATGTTTGATAGTACTTTGCTCGTGCCGCCGCAAGTACAACTTGAACTCTGCCGTCGCGAGTTTCCCAGTGATGCAGTCTACTTACGCATACCAGGCCTTTCTCCAGGTGGAGACAGGGTCATCAATTACATGGAAGTACCCATCGTGCATCCTAAAGGGAGATAATTCAGTGGGCGAGTTCTTCTCAGTCGCCCTCACAAACAATGCCCAACAAGCAGACACTGGGACAAAGATGGTTCACATTGGGAAGAACACCCGGTCGAAGATCATTTCCAAGGGAATTTCTGCAGGCCAGTCCAGGAACGCATACAGAGGACTGGTTCAGGTGTCGCATTGCGTCTTCATCTGCTTCATGGCATGCCCAGTAATGTTTTCGTTTTCGTAACGGCCAGCAAGAGTTTCTCCCTTCCAGTCGCAGCAGCACACTTACGTGTGCACAGTTGCAATGGTGTAATGTCTCGATACATCTATCACATCATACAAGCGCTTGTACCGGGAACACCTCCATGGCAGTTCATGTGGGAACTTTATCACTTCGATATGATGGGATCTCTTTTTGCACTTCACGTTGCACAGTCACCGCATTCGGTCACGAATGCAGGTTCAACCTGGCGCAGAGGGAGCTCGCAACTTCAGCCAGTGTGACTCAATGCTTATTGGGGACCAAGCAGCAGCAAATACGTACCCCTACATCCAGGTGCGTGTTCCTCTGGATTGTGCTGCCACACAGTAATATGTCATTGTGCCGCTATGATTCGTTATGGGGATTAGGATTGACAATCAGCTACTTGCTTCACTGAGGACTGTATGTGACTCAGTTATCCAGCATGGAGAAGCGTACGTCTTGCGGTGGTGTGCTGCAACGTGTGAGCACCAGCATGTTCATGTACGTAGTACCAACCTGGCACAATGTGTCATCTCTGTGTTACGAAGCGAAGCGTGTTTTCCGGACTGAACAAATACCTGATGTTCTGTAAAAGTAAGCGAGTTTACATTCCTCCGATAGAGCGTGACTGTTCTCTGATAGAGCGTTAATATAATACTGTCGTTGAGTGGGGAATATGATATTTCTGGCATGAACATAGAGCTGGGAACAATGTGCAGGTGAGGCAGCCAACAGCTAATGTGGAGCACGAAGCCTCTACAAGCAAGATCGGGGAAGACCAGCTGTTCTATTTCCAGCAGCGTGGGATTGATCCTGAAGAGGCTGTGGGTGTTATCATTTCCGGATTTTGCAGGCAAGTGTTCAACGAGTTGCCTTTGGAGTTCGCAGCTGAGGTCAATGAACTGATGTCTCTCAAGTTGGAAGGCTCTGTTGGTTAGATTCATCAGCATGCCTGCCAAGTTCTTCATTTCACGTAATAGATGCCCAGTCATGTCGCTTCAAGTTGAGTCTTATATGTAAGCAGTGTATGTTCAGACTTTGTTTACTATGGGCTCAGATGTTCCAGGCTTGTGTCCACACAGGCACGTAATCTGAATACCTGGTTCGTGGGAGCTTCTGCACCAGCCACCGTCATTGCACCTGCTAGGGGGGTCTTCTTTAGGTGTGCCGCAGACATCCATGTGCCGACAAGGCTTCGAAGCTTTTCTACGGCACTCGATCCGATCATTAACAGTTGGTGCTCCCTTGTGACTGGATGGTCGGAACAGCTGAATTTACCATGCATGCTCCATTACACTCAATGGATCTCGAGCTAGCTCCATGGTCGTCAGCATGCAACGTGTTTCCCTTTGGTGAGGATGGCAACCGAAGACTCATGAATATAGTTAGTTCGTGCGCTGGCACACAGCGCATTCTGTCACGAGTCTGCTAGTAGCCACCAGGTACATGGGTGGCTGAGTTGCGGAGCTACAGACTGTCCTGTGTACGTGTTGCCCTGGACAACCAGAGTGAGTCAATTTTGCATCAGCTATGGCTCCGGAGCCTCTTGGAGCGCCTGATGCAGAGATCATTCCCGTGGAGGATCATACAGAACTTGATCCAGATGATCCTCTGCTCGCACGAGCTCAGGCAGCGCTGAAAATACAGCTTCAGGAAACGCAACAGCGAGTACAGGAGGAGCTTCGAGAGAAGACAAAATTGCTAGATGATGCCAAGCAACACAAGGAAGACCTGGGTGTCAACCTGTTCAACTTTCAGCAGCAGCTGGCATCCCTACAAATGGAGCTGGAGAAGTCACACGAATCACATACAAAGGTCGCAGCTCAGAAGGATGCAGTTGCCCAACGTGTGCAAGAGATGAACAAACAGCATGATGAAGAGACAAGAACACGCCAAGGAGAACGCCTCCGTGCAGATAAGCTTCAAGAAGAGTTGGACAGGTAAGCTTCATGCCCAGAGTTAAGGAGCACACAACATCGCAACTGGCGCTAATGGGGAACATGTAGGCAGGCAGCCACTCTTCACCAGATCGAGGCGTATCACACTGCTATGAAGCAAGAAATTGCTGTCACTCGCCGAGCCACATACAAAGCAGAGGAATCGATCCAGAATCTTGAGAAGGAAAAAGGTCAGCAAGATTCGCTCATTGACAAGCTACAGGAGGGACTTAAGAGCTTGCATCAGCAGGCAGCTCTTCTGACAGCACAGGTAGGTCCGTACACCTGGAGTGCTCACCTAGCTATCCACAGAGCAACAAACTGCATGCTGAGCGACGTTATTCATTGTCATATGCGTACAGCTGGATGCTCAGAAGGGAGAGATGCGATCAGCCACAGAGACCCTGATCGAGGCAGAGAAAGAGATGGAAGCAGTTCATTTTGAAAAGCGGCAACTTCTATCCCAATGGAACTCTTCTTTGCGGGCAATCAGAGCTCGAGAAGCTTCTCTTGCTGCCATCAAGGCTGCCATACATGAGCAGCAAGAACAAGACCTCAGCATTTCCAATGAAATTCAACGCTTCAACAAGGACACCTTACAGCAACAGGTCTGGCCGTTTCACAGTATTGTTCATCTGTTGTGTATCGGTTAGACCATCTAGGTGGATTGTATCCTCCTGAGTGTGTGTTCTACAGCTTGAACCAAGCAAGCTCGTGTATTCAGGTTCGGCATGAGACACTGTCAGCCACAGTGGAGAAGCTTGAGTGCGAGATCGAGTCAGTAAAAAAGAGCATGGACACAATGAAGGACAAGAGCGAGCGGATGCAAGAGACTATTGCCAAGTTGGAGCGTGCGCAGGCGAGCATGGACGACCGGTTACAGCAGTGCAGCATGGCCAAAAAGGCCTTAACCGCGGATATTGCCACCACTGACAAACTCTTCACCAGAAGCAATGCTGAGAACATGGCCGCTGAGGATAAGATGCTTGCAGTGCTCGGGGAGCAGATGACAGTGCAGAAGGGCAGCGCAGGCGCAACAGCACACATACAGAAGAAGCAGAAAGCGGTGCTGCACTCCCACTTTGCGTTGCAAAACATCAAGCTACGGCCTTCAAACTTTTCTATGTACAATGAGAAGCAGAACAGGTTCCAACGAGGCTGGTTGCATGCTGACTTGAAGTATGGAATGATTGTGAAGGAATCGGCCTTCACAATCAGTTAGCAAATCAGTCACAGTGCCGGGTTCAAGTTGCACTGGATCACGTCTACGGTATATCACCAAGCGGCTAACGGCTTCCAAGCCATGTACAGGTGCATGACAAAGAGCTGAAGGTGGTGATGATCCAGAATGAGGTGGCAAAGCTTACAGTCGATGTGCTGAACACTGAGGCTCACAATGTTCAGCTTCATGACACCCTGAAGCTGCTGGACGATGAACTGGCCGACAAGGCTAATGTTATTGAGAAGTATCAGTTGGATATCCAGCGCCGGAATGATGACATTGAGAAGAAGACACGCAATGTTGACACTCTAAACCGCAAGCTCGAGAAACTGCTGTATGACATGGAGGGAGAAGACACAGGTGCTGCAGTTTCAACACTTTTGCACTAAACTTACCTAGATCGTGCAGTTTCAACACTGCAGTTTCAACTTTTCAGCACGGAGCTGCAAGCAAACAAGGGAATGAGAGGAGGCGCTTCCAAACAGCCACACAACATGCCCAGTACAGAACCACTAGCGTCACTCGAAGGGCACAGTGGCATCATCACTGAAATCATATTCCAGCATTCTTGGCAAACTAACAAAGGCATGGCAGAGCACACTGCTACGTCCATGGACTACAGCCCAACTTGTGTGTCAGCGTATCGCGGGACAGAATGTCACATCTGTGCTGCATCCTGGTACAGTTTTACAAATTTGAGTCAGGTGCAATAGACATCTGCTTCTGTAGCAGCGAACTAAAAAGTTCTTTAAACGTGTGTATTTGATTATGGAGTCATATTAGGTTAGACGAGCATCAGTGATGCATCAAACTATGTGGCACCTGACACTCACATACAACATAGCACAGCACTTTGGGCACTCGAGTATGAGTACAGTCCATGGTGCACTTGTCCTTCTCGTCTTCTTCACATTGCATAACCAGTATATGCTCCTCAGTTTATCCGATGCTCCTTATTGTAGCTTCGGAGTCATACAATATACTAATGTTCTACCGTGTGGATTTCATACTGGAGCTGATATAGCTGCACACCTGATCCAAACATACTGAGCGCCTACTGGGATGTTACGGAAGTGAAGGAGTGCATCACCAAGTACCTGTCGCACATACACATCCCCATGGTGCTTGGGCGTACTTCTCACAAGAGCAGGTACCCAGACACATATTCACACTTTCTTTCATCTCTGTGCAGGACCTCTGGAAGCAACTATCAACAACTTGAACAGGGAGCTGCAGCGCAAGGACGTAGAGAGCAAGGATCTACAGCGGCACTGGATCAACCTACAAACTGAACTGGTCGCCAAACAGAATGAGAACAGTGCCCTGACTGAGCAGCAGTCACGCCTATCCTCCCAGTTCAGTATCCTGTTCCAGAAGAAAGCTGGGCTTCAGCACAGCTTGCAAAACGAGCAGCAAGAGGTTCTGTTCTGATTCCTGTAGAAAACTTGCACACGGATACAGTCTATTTCCGGCCTCTTATGTTTCTGAGTTCGGGGACCCTTGTTAAGGAGAATGTCAGGAACTTGCAGGTGCACAATCTGGAGCGGCAAATGAAGAATGCCAACAAGGATATGGCAAGGCTGAACTCTCTTATCTCGTGTAACCAGGAAACTGCGGCCTCGCTCGAGGACAAGTTCTTCCATTTTCAACAGTCTGTTTTGTCTGAACTCAAAGACCAGGAGGCGGAGGCGAAGAAGCTGGAGAACGACATAGATCAGTGCTCAGCGAAAAAGAAGGATCTGCTTTCTGAGGTCCTTGCGACTGAACGTGAAATCATGCTTTGGGAGCGCAAGCTTCAGTTGGACAGAGAGATGCGGGAACTACTGGACCCAACTGCCGGCCAGGTAAGAGGAGATATGCAACTTTCTAGTGCGTGTTATGATGTACTACCAGAGGTAGGTAGGCGTGTTGTAGTATGCTTGATTGGGGGATGTTTTACAAATACAGTCTGCAGCGAAGAAGCAGAAAGCATCGACAGCTTGGTGTATGTCCAGATTCCTGTATGCTTGGGCTGGGGGGGTGTCTCGAGAAAGGATGGGATGACATGCTGTTACTGCAGGATGTGATTGGGGTCATGACAAAGGAGATTCACAGAATGGAGTTGCGAAAGTCTGACTTGGAGAGAGTGAAGGAGCAGCTGATGAAGGAGCTCGAGAGGTCTGTGGAAAAACGGGACACGATCGCCATGAAGGGGAGAGCCAGTGCTGCGAATTCAGCCAAGGTCGGGGGGAAGATGACTGAAAAGCAGCTGATGCAGAAGAGCAAGGAACTACAACAGAGCATAGGCGACACTGAAGCAGAATGCGAAGCCACAGACAAAAGGAATGATGCTTTGGACAAACAACGGGTGGATATGGCTGAACGGATGCACACCATCAGCAGCCAGAGCAGCCGGCTGCGGGCAGAAGATGACCATATTCGAAGCGAGCTGCATGAGCTCTTTAAATCCAAGACTGAAAAGTCCATTCAGTCTGAGTCCCTTGCACAGGCCGCGACCCTACTCCAAAGTAGCAAATTCAAGCATGATGACAGCATATTGGCCGAAGAGGAGAAAATACGCACTGAACAAGCACAAGTCTTGGAGCTGCTGGACTCACTTTCGTCGCAGAACACCGACTTTGCGATAGAAGCTGAGTCAATCAGGTTGCATCTTCGTGCAGTGGATGCAGTGTGACCTGTTTTAGACGTTTTGCTGTTCTGAGTTGAACGTAGTTGCCTGAGCTCATGTGTTTCTTGAGTGTGGACATGTCAAAACATTTTTGTAGTTAGTTCTTGGCACAGAACACCAAGCAGTTACAAGAAAAACAGCAGCAAACACTGCCCTCCATCTAGCAGCTAAAAGTTTTCCAGCAGAAACGATATCGTAGAGAGAAGCTTCCTGTTGGTGGTGCCATCTGCAGGAGGTGTCTGCATACATATCCGTCACTTACAATTCACCTCTGATATATGCTGTGGAGCAGATCAAGGGAGAGGATGCACACGTCATTGTTGTTGTCCGGGCCTGGTAGCTGCGCCACATCGTCGTTCACGTTAAGAATCTTCATCACTATCGCTGCAACTATGCCTGCTGCTACCAGGAATACGAGGCACATGATACACCTGCACGCCTCACCAGTGGGCCAAAGGTGTAAGCTGAATCAGCGTAGAACAAGCCCAAGGATTCGGGTACGTACTTGTCAGTGGCAAGGCCCCTGGTAATGTCCCTCAGCACCTTGGTAGCTCGTTGCATGCTGAACTCTATTTCGTTCAAGTCATTCACCACCCGGCCCATCTGATCTGTCTGTTTCTTCAGCTCCGCAGCCGTCTTTGCTGCTGTGGTTTCAGTTTCCATCACTATTCTCTTGCCTTTTGCAAGTTCAGAATCGATGTCATCCATACGCTGCCTGCCTTGCTGGATTATCTCTCCATTCCCCAGTTCTGCAGCGATTTCACCCAAGATTAACGCTCACTCACACAAGCGTTACCTCCAGGTACTAACAGACAGAAGTTTTCGCTGCACACCTTGTGCTTGTTGCTGCATTTGTCCCTGCTGTTGCCCTCCCTGACCTGATGTCGATGGCTGTACTTGTGGCATTGAAGCCTTGAGCTCAGCCGCAGCTATCTTTTTCCTAGAAACATAGCTGTTTATTTGGCTCACATATCGCTGTTTCGCGGCCTGAATTTCTTCAGTGGGCCGGCCATCCACACGTGCTTCCCTCTCAAACTCCTTAATCAGCCTACACAACAACACCAGCCTCACTGCCTCCAAAGCCCTTTCTTGTAGTAATAATAATCGTGTAGGGAGGTTATACGATGGGCTGGGAGTAGTACTCAGTGAGGAAAACACGACGCACCCTTTACAGTCTCTGATCATACTGGTGATGAGACCGAGCTTGGATTCCGCCCTTTTCGGATCTTCAATTCGCTCAAAAGCACTGAATTCATTTTCAATCGACTTGAAGAGCAGCGATATCTTGCCTTCCTGGTCCGACATCCTGTTCGCACCCACTGAGATAAATAAACGTGCTAGAACCTGGCACCGTTGTCAAGTAAACATGCAAAAATTACCCGAGCTCTGTGCCTTCCATGATGCCGTGTAGAGCGAAATATATACTGAGGAGTGCGGAAAACGCCCAGACCAGTGCGTAATGTCCAGGTTCACTGACGTGCACAATGCGAGCCCAAGACGAAGTGTCAACGAAGCACGCGCACAAAGACAGTATTCACTCCTTGTGAGAACGGTAAGTTATTGGATCGGAGTTTGGTGATTGCTAGTGCCTGTTAGATGCGAGTGCATGGATGCATGTACACATCGATCGACTGCCCCCCAGGGCCCGTCTCCACTCTCATCACCAGATTCCAGAGGTACGAAGTTGTGTACGAATACCAACGTTCACGCACACGTCGGGTCTTTGTGATCGCTGTGCGCGGCAACAGCTTTCTGAAGCTGGAACGGCTAGCTGTGCATGATCTGGCCGAGCATGGCCTGCAAACCGAGTCTAGATACAAGTTGTTATAGTACACGTTTAGTCGCGATCGGTTCAACGTTGCCAGAAGATAGCTGAAGAAAGCTGCGCAACATCGCACTATGCTGGCCACAATTGCATCAAGCTCTATTGCACACCAAGTGCTGCCGAAGCCTGGTGTGGGATTTCCTGATAAGCCCGCTGTATCGAACAGAAAATGTGCATGCCGGGACTCTCGAAAGAGTCTTGCACCAATGCCTAGAAACATCATGTTAGTGTGCGTCCCCATTGTGAGACATGCAACGTTCACGTCTCAACCACCTGTTCCACATGTCAACAGCAGGCAATATCGTATATCTCTGTGGACCAGGCACCTGCACGAATTCACCCTGGTTCACTGCACGTGTAGAGAGAAAGCGTCAGAAGTCTCCCCCAATCAAGTGATTTGGCTGGAATCGTGCTGCCACGATCGTTTCGATGCCCCCAACCACGGTGCGCGCTTACAATATACCATATACAAGCGCAATGTATCTGTTTAGTTTGCTGTCTGTGGTGATAGTGACACTGTTCCGAGATCGAGACTGTGTGCAGAGACAGATGTTGACAGCGTGGGTCAGCAGGAACGGAGAGTTGCTGCCGCACTAGCAAACAGCTGTGCTCTAATCGCAGCCTACTGTCGGGTAGATGCAGTCTCAAGCATGATTCCAGACCGCCACCTGAGCAGGTTACCTGGGCTTCAGCAAGTCCCCCGGACACACGCAGGCAGCAGCAACTCCATGCAGCACCAAACTACTGCGCCTATTCAGCCTGGTTGGCTGCAAGCCCGCGCTGCCAGGAGGCAGAAGGTTCTGGTGGGGTTGGTTCGGGCTTCCTCAGATGGTCATTTTGTAGGGACGCTTGATGCCATCATGATACATCCTGGCCTTCAAAGACGGGGTCTCGGCAGACGGTGCGTGAATATTCAATAAATCTTGCACTTGATGCGGATAACATTCGGTTCCCGCCTGTGTATGGTTGCATTGTTCCATACCACCAATTGCTGCTATCTAGTTGCTGACATGCTTGACGAGTCATGACTGGAATTGCACGTCGAAGGCTCGTCTGATGAGTGCACGTGATCATGTGTGAACCTGGGGAGAAAGAGAACGGAGGAAGAGACAAGGTAGGCATGCTCTGCAGGCTTGTGATGAAGGCCTGCAGCAAGCTTTTTTACAACGGTGTGACTGACATAGGGGCATGTGGCACAGCAGACAGCGAAGACTTCTTTAGGCACTGTGGATTCACTAAAGACAAGTTCAATTCCGTGGCAATGATGTTGGATCGCACTAGCCCATCAGGGCAGCTCCTTTCCTCAAGTGCCAAAGCGAACACAGCCTTGGATGAGCAACTGGTGCAAGATACAAGAGACATGCAAGAGAGCTGCAAGATGAACAGAGTAGAGCAGGCCCTTCTTCGATACGTTGCCCCTGCTTAGATGACTTATCATCATTTTTGAAAGAGAACAGCAGTTGGTGCACCACCACTGTGTGTCAGGAACCGGGGGTCACGTTGTGAACGTTCCAGTTGCTGTTACAGGCACTCATCTAGGTATATCTACGCTACCCTGAAGCTCGTGTCATATCATCAGTACCATTTCGAATCTGAATTCTACTCTGGTGATGTACTACAGCCCGTGTAGGCTGTACATTCAGCCACCTGAATTCTGTCCGTTTTCTAGCCATTACCGCTGCATACAGTGCTGCATACTGTGTTGGGCTGGTTCCACCAATGAGCCAGCCATAGACTAGGTAGCGAGCATGAGCGATGTCATACGCTCATATCCTAGAGAGATGAGATTCTGCGGGCAATGTATGGCAAGTCAGTCAACAGCCGCGATGCACCTCCATTCTCGAGCACGCAGTGTCCTCTTTATAGAGAGAGCTGCAGCGTGTCGCTGACAACAGCTTGAAAGGAGCTACCCACACAGCGCATGATCACCGGCCCAAGCCCGTCATAAATTCAATAAGTATAAGTAGATGCACTACGCCGAGGCTCGAGGGCAGAGGTGCCAAGAAAGTAGCGAAGTGTGAACACTTCAAGATCACCATTTGAAGTGTACAGCGGTGCAAAATGGCACACGCAAGCCATCATTTGATCTGTGCGGCTCGGTCGCATTTACGAGAGCTTCATAATGAAACACTTGCAATTGGACCACATTGCCCCACTACTATCTCCCTCGACCTGGACGGACTGCACCCGCTGCGCTGTTCCAGATGCCCCTGTTACAGAGCAGATCAAGCCATGTAGATCCGTTAGCGTGATGATGCCCCTGAAATGGTGAATCAGTCGTGTATCGGCATCTCTGCTCAAGCAGGAATGGGAACCTCAGGACTGCGGTTTGTGGGTGGTCCCAAGGTTGCGTCAACTGTGGCTTCGATCTCAGCCACGCTTTCTAGCGAGTAAACGTCCCACAGTCTCTCCAATTTTCTGTAATGACGGGGATGTGGGGTACGTATCAAGACGGGACGAAGTTGCGGCACAATTAATTGTGCCGCAACTTCGTCCCGTCTTGACACGTACCCAACATCCCCGACATTGTTGCTCAGATCAGATGCGCGTGTGGAGGCACATGCTGACAAGATCGTACAGTCCAGTAGGATTGTTGCAGACGCGAGAGCAAATGCTGCAGTATACTGCAGTACGCTCCCTTCTTCGACGAACGCATGCGGCCCTGCGCACCACGGCTCTGCGGTGCACCACCTCGTGGCAACAAAGCATGTCTGCCGCATCTGCATTCCACTGGCGGTGCACCACCTCGTGGCAACAAAGCATGTCTGCCGCATCTGCATTCCACTGGCGGTGCACCACCTCGTGGCAAC
>JAUMHD010027936.1:0-11810 GCA_032359135.1 Ulvella scutata
CGGCAGGAGGACGCCCAACCGGCAGCAGGCCAACGTCAGGAAGGGCAGGGGGCCAGCAACACGGATCCGGGAGGGGGCGAGCAGGGCGCCGGAGGGGGGAGGGGGTGGCTGGCGCAGGTGCAGTGCATGTGGCTAGCCCTCACCAAAGAACCATCATGCACCAATGCTGGTGCATGCTCAGCTAGGGCCCCCAGGGCAGCTTGGACCCCAACACATCTCGCGCATGCATTACGTGGCCGGCGAGGGCCTATTTTAATTTTGATCCCGCTTGTGCCCGCCCCGCCTGTGTCCCCTGGATATGGCTGGCTCCCTTCCCGTCTGCATGCACTGATCTGACAGACGTGCTTGTTGGGCCCGACACTATCATTGCAGCCTGCTTGTTGCACACGAGTGACATGTGGGGCTGCCCTGCAGCACATGCATGTGTACATGGTATTCTTGGGCCGGCCCGACATGTTGCCGATGGCACAGTGCCTGTGGGTGAGTGTACTGCCGCCTGTGCCATAGTGCCATAGTACATCCCTCTCTACAGCCTTTCTGTTGCCCCACCTTGGTCTCTTGGGATGACCTTACAGCTCAGCCGCGGCCTGGTAGCACGATTCGCTCTTACGAAAGGTCCCGGGTTCAAATCCTGGTCCGGACACATCTTGCTTTTTGTTATCGAGCTTCTGCGGCAGGTGCATAACAGGTTTCTGGTGGCTTCCCCTTTACGAATTACACGAAGTCCACCACTGTGGCGCTGAGGCCGAATCACAAATTGAGCATGCTGCAGATCTGCGCTTGGACTATGCCATACACAGGGGACTAAGCCACGTAGTCTCTGGGCCATATTTGGGGACTTGGCCCCGTAGACCCCGAATAAATCAATAAACTTCGTTCTCCTGTACCTCACGCCTGTTGCTCCCTACTGGGCGATGGCACACCGCCCCTTTGCAGTCTGCACTGATGCTCTTATGCATGAACCGTGACCAACCTATGAAAGTAAGCTCGCATGAGTGGGGATGCTGTGCATGCCCATCCTCCGCACCAGGGTTGCTTAAAGCAACTTGATTTTAGTCCCGATTTGTCGGCCTGGGCCGAAATAATTAGTTGTTTCGAGCGGAGGTTGCCCCGCAAATTCATCAGAAATCAATAAATTGCTCTATGTACCACCCTGAAGAAGAATATGTTGCCGAAACAAATGCTTTTTCCCCAACTCCTGAAAAGAAACCCTGCTCCATACTGCCACACCAGTTGCAAGCTCGTCATCGTCAGAACCCTTCAAGATTTGGCCCAAGGTAAATTGAGAGCTCAGCCCTGGATGCCTTGAATATCAATGAAAGGTCTGTTCCCAGACAATAACATTTACACACAGTGAAACGCCATCAATAGACATGTTACAGAAGCTTTTCATGCATGAGCACATGTCAGCGAGCCACAGGTGTGCACTTGCACACCACCTTTTCGCGAACGCATAGAAGCTTCTATTAATATGTGACAGGTAGCAGCATGAGACAGTAGATACAGCGACAGGGCGTGGAGGGAGAGAGTGAGCATGAGACAGTACTTGGCTTGCATATGTGTCCGCAGCATTCAAGCTGCACGCCGATGATTTAGGCAGCGGGCCTGTTGTGAAACCTACAGTTCAAGCCCATCCGTCGTGAGTTGGAATGAAGGGAATCTCCTGAGCTCAGCTCATGATAACCAGGGGTGTTGAATGCTAACACCTCGCCATGTCATAGAGAGATGTCTCTACAGCGCCTAGCATAGCCCTGACAAAACAATCGCCTTTGTGCTCTTGTTCTCTGATGCCTGGTCCTTGCGTACCAACGTGGTTTTTGGTTCTTGTACATACCAGCCTTCAGCTTGGGAGAGAAAATTCACTTTGTGGCCGTACCAATGGCTGGAACCTGACCCAGCAGGTCATCAGCCATATGCTACGTAGCCAAAAGAAACCTGCCCTACATGTACATCGCGTGCTCACTGTCCTGATCGGTGTTCTGTGCCTTGATCTCAAGATTGGTTGTTGCTCCTGGGCTTGTACACATCCCAGGTCTACAGGGCCCATGAAATCAAAAATCTAGCATGAACTAAATACGCGTATCAACCGCCTTCAGGAGATGCGTGGCTATCTTCTCCCCACAGTGGCCACGCCGTCTAGCTTGGTTGCTACCCACATCAATTGCAACTGCACAGGTGTGTGGATCCGCTTTGCATCAGTTATTGGTGCAAAGCAACAGAACGACCAGATATCCACCTGATCCAGTTATGGGCTTGTCGATGTGATGTCAACACGTGTATCTCCTGTCTGCCCTCTGACACCTTGCACAACAGTGCTCTGGGGATGGACAGACTTTGTGCACATACAAGTAATTAGTGCGCTGCAGCTCAGTACTGTTAATGATCAGTGGAACTTTGCGCTGGGTGCGGGAAGGGCGCAAGATCTTGCAGTTGAGCATGCATGTGGTGAGCACGTATATACGCGTATGCATGAGAAACACCCAATTACTGACCCATGCACACCGATGCCATCGTTTCCCAGGCAAGCACATTGCTCCAGAGTGCAGCAATGCAGTCAATGTATAGTGATCGTACACTTGTAAAGCGTGCTGTACAACTCACAAGTTGGTGTGAATTCGCTTGCCTACAAGGCGACCTCTGCGCTGTAAACAAGACGGCGAGTGCCGCTTTACTCGAAGGCCGCTGAGAAATTGTGCTTTGTTCGCTCAGATTGCCGTGCGCTAGCGTTTCTGTCTGCTCCGTTTGTGCTTGGAGCGAGTAGTTGACCCTCTTGCCACCTCTCGATGTTTGACTGGGCCGAAACCCAACATTCGTTGTTGGGTGAAGTCAGGAGCTTCTCCGGCTGGTAAGTTCCTGTGGGACTCTTGTTCGTTTGGAGTTGAATGCTTCCACACAGCCCATTTACGATGATCTTGCAGCATACATCGTTTCGCAACCTTGAAAACGTGTATGCTATCCCATTATAGATACGGCCACAGAGATAGCCTGCAGCTTCGGAATATCGCATACTGGCGCAATGTTGAAGAGTTACCGTGTGTTCGTGTTACAGCACGTACACACTTCTCAGCCTCGTACATCTGGGAGGGAATGATATGTAGTGTTTACATCAAACTGGTTTACGGTCTTGGTGTTGGCCAGCCTGTCGAAGGTGTATAGGAGAGCTGTTCATCGATGCGTGTTGATGTGTCGTTCTAGGTATGCACGTCAGGTGGCGAGATCAAGCTGTGCACTCGGTGTCTTTATCATAAGATGTCATATAAAATGACAGGGTGCAACATGTAGGTACACGTGGTGGCAGCACCTCAGGGACGACTCGGGTAACGCCCACTTCTGCCTGTGACACAACGCTCCCTTTGCCATGTCCACATGTTTTCGATGCTATTGTTACGAAGCTTTTTGATCTTGATGGTAAAGAATGATACATACCAATAGGTGCTCCTAGTGATGTGCACTGGTTGTCCACAACCTGAGGAGTGCTCCTGCAACAATTTGGATCTTTAATATCGGTTGTTGACAAACTTTGCTAGCATAGATGACATGCTTGTGCTCCCAGCTTGTCATTTGTGCTCTCTGTGCAGCGTTCGAGCATGGGACTTTCATATGCCTGGCAGTGGCATATGCCACACTGGCGGTAATCGCCTGCATTCAGCTCATCAGGATATCGCAGAGGGTTCCGCAGTATGGATGGACCACACAAAAAGTGTTTCATCTGCTCAACTTGTTCGTCTGCTTGCTGCGAGCAGTCGCCATGGCCTTCAGATTCCAGCTGCAGGTAAGCTGCCAGGCACTCCTTGAAAGAGCTCTATCGAATCCGTATGATTGCCCCAGATTCATTATAAGCGTTGCTGCAGGATGCTCTGAAGCACACCTTCCTGAAAGGGCTCCTGCCAGGGCTACTCAATGACCTACCAGGCCTTCTGTTCTTCACCACCTACACACTTCTCGTGCTCTTCTGGGCAGAGATATACCATAAAGCCAAGGGGCAGACCACTTCAAGACTGCGGCCGACCTTCCTCGCAACCAACATCTTTGTATACGTTGTTCAAGG
This sequence comes from Ulvella scutata, assembly GCA_032359135.1. Taxonomy (NCBI): domain Eukaryota; kingdom Viridiplantae; phylum Chlorophyta; class Ulvophyceae; order Ulvales; family Ulvellaceae; genus Ulvella; species Ulvella scutata. The sequence goes on from JAUMHD010027936.1 coordinate 4,049, forward strand.
CATCCTCGTGGTGGCCTCCAGCTTTGATGCACTGCGGTCGCCTTCTAGGGTGTGCTACCTGCTCAGCTCCCTTGCTCCTCATCTTTCGACCAACAGTGCTCTCTGCTTGCGCCATCTGCCGGTGGGGAGCTGCGTCCTTCGTTAGTTCGGCACCCTTGAGCAGCAGCTGACATCAGTGTTCCGGTTGCAGCTGCCCGGAAGTAGTTGATATACCGTATCAGCGCTAAACATTTGAACCACGTGAGCAGGATAGGATTACAGAGTGTGTTTGTTGAGTTCCTAGGTCCTGGTCCAATAGTTAACGGGTTCCATTGTTCAGTGCTGGTACGGTAGCGAATTCCATGGAAGTGCTGCCTGTGCACACTGACACTGCGCCTGCTGTGCAGACAGCAGCATCTTGGTTCCTGGTTCTCGTGTCCCTGGCTGCCTCTGGTGGGTTCCTGTTGTATGGGGGGCGCCTGGTGTTCATGTTGAGGCGGTTCCCGCTGGAAAGCCGCGGCCGCACCAAGAAGATGGTGGAGGTGCGGCCCTGCCCCTGCCACTCCCTGTGTGTTCCTGTGCACCTGATTCAGCAGCTACTGCGCAGAGTACGGCGTGCACGTTCTGGGATATGGGAAATCCAACTGAAAGCTTGCATGCATGCTCTAGGGCATGTGGCCCTTGAGCTGCTTGTTCTCGTAGCTTCGTTATCATGTAGGCACAGCGTGCCGTCTAGGTTTTCAGATGCATCCAGCATGTCACGGTGGCACGTAAGAGGGGGGGGGGCGGGCGTCTCGGTGGCATACCTGAGAGTGAGCTGTGGGAGGGAGCATGGTGCTGTCTGTGCATGGTCTGCGCAGGCTCATGGCCCTGGTGCCTCGTCCAGAATGCAGCCTAGATCAGCTCCACTGCACAGCACCGAGATCACACAGCCACCTGTAGACGTCTTTCGCTCTCTACACACATACATATTGGCAGTTGTTGCTTGCGAAACAGCATCGATGTCTCTCAGCTGTCCAATAGGCTCAGAAAGAGTCTCTGGTACACGTCGACATGTGCACGCCTGTTGATGCACGCAAGCTGAGGAAGCTTGGAATCCGGCTAGGACCACGGCATAGACTGCACAGAAACAGCAACTTCACTTGGTCGGCGCAGCAGCACCGCCATTAGGCACTGCTGCGTGGGAGGCTCTCACAGGGCTGCGGTGCAGGTGGGCGCCGTGACGCTGATCTGCACGCTCTGCTTCTGCCTGCGCGCGACCTTCAAAGCTCTTGCAACTGTTGAAGAGGACCAGTTCGGGCTCAACGTGCTGAAGCACCCCTTCCTGAACATCGCATTCTACTCCTGCGTGGAGCTCATTCCAGCCGCAGCAGTGCTCTTCATCCTGCGAAAGCTTCCGCCCAAGCGAACGACGGCGCCACCCATGCACACACCCATGACAACGTCGGCCCAGGCTGACATCGAGGCTGCGCGGCCTGCCTCGTGAGCCCCTCCCTGCAGCAGCTTCAGCCGCGCATGGCGGGCATGGCCATGCCATGCTCCCCTGCACCTCTTGCTCTGGGTCTGAGAATCCCTGTGCAGTCCTATGAGTCAGAGGATGCCACTGCCGTGGTCAGCGGTCAACGGAGAATGAACGGCTGGTGCCCCAGCCTGATGACAAATCCGTACAGACCGTGCATGCCCACGCCAGGGTGCGGTGCATAGCTGGCTGTACCAGGGTTTGGTTTGGCTGCGTAGAGCAGCAAAGGCATAAGGAGGGGCAGTTTTTCCCTAGTAGTGGTGAATGGTGCCGCTGTAGCAAGCATGACAGATAGAAGCTTCAGGTGCCAGGCCATTCACAGCATGTATGCGTGCGAAGGAGGGTCGCCAGGTCTGAGGGGCCATTTAAAATGTATTTAGATGTACATGTACGCTGGACATCGTGTCATGAGTTCCTGCACTTGGCCCGGCACTGTGATGTGCTGAGGCAGTCTGGTGAGCGAAACAAGATCGATGCTGGATGCAAGGCAAGCAGGGACTTTCAAGCTGTGAACTTGTAATATTGGAGACACGCATAGCCATTCTTAAATGCGCGAACAGCTCATGAAGTGCATCTTCCGTCACAGTTTGTGCCTTCTGAGCTTCTATTGAAGCTGTCTGCCACCGTGTGCTTGTTCGTTCTACATCGGCACTGGCATACCACACAGGTGTGGCTGTGCAACCACATCATTGTGCTGTTCTCGAAAACGTGTGATGGTACACACTGACTTTTGAAGCGAGATCAACTGAATCCACAGATGCCATTGTGAGACCGTACACACATAATCAGTTCGATCAGAAGTGTTCGGAACAGCTGCTTCACAAGAGTTACTCATAATGCAATATTCCAGCGTTTCAATTCACCAGTGTCCATGAAAATTATGCAATAGAGTTCCATCTCTGCATCCCCCAGTGCTCACCACATTGCCACCATTCAATTTTTGTGGTTACTATTTCGTGACACCAGTGCAGGTTCACTGGGCCACCAACACGTGCACTGCACAGCCATGACCACCTGCCTCGGCTCACTCACAAGCAGTCGGCTCACAGCACAATGACACAGACATCCCACGTGAGCACGTGACAGGATGTGCTTGCAGCACAGCTCCCTGCACGTTCAGGGACACTTCATAAGGCATGCAGCGGGCTGCTCGGGGTAGCAAGCAACCCGAGGTTTGTCTCTTCAATGAGAGAGAGTCTTCATCGAAGTCGATTCGGTCACGAGTTTCTTCTGAGGCCGTTGGGCCTCGCAGGCACCTGCCTGCTGGTGATGTAGCTGGTGAGCCCACTGAAGGTTTTGGACACCACTGCCGCGGACCTGCACGCCATGCATGCGATCAGCCCGGCACATATCACTGGCAAACCTTCCACCGTTCCTGGTACCAAACTGAACGACGAAACCGGCCATCAACAGTGCTCACGTACCAAAAAGAGTTGCTACAGGTTCATCTGAAGCCTCGTGAGGGGTACAGAGCGCCTGGCCAGGCCTGGGTCAAGCAGTCGGCAAGTTCGCGGTGCTGCAGCCTCAGTGCCTGGAGACTGCTGGCAGGTGGGCAGGCTGGAAACGCAACTGGAACAGAAGACACATGCACATGCACAAATAAAAAGCGCAGCACACAATGTCAGATGCTGCGAGCAACACAGGCAGCTGCGGAGCGACGCACTTCTGCACCGCGGCGCTCACACTCGGCTCTGCCACAGCTCGCCACCGCACCGCAACCGAGCCAGCCTGCCCGCTCGCACGCGAGTACCAGCCCGGGCTGTTGGTGCTCGCGCCATTCGCCAGCGGCACCTGCGCGCTGAGCTGCTCGATCTGGTCCCGCATGGCGCGTAGACACACATCCGCCGTGGCGTGCGCCATTTTGGCGCGCACGAGGTTTGCGACAGTGTCGTCAAAGACCTGTGCGCGCGCCTCCGCATCCTCCATGGCCCTCTCCAGCTCCGCCATTTTCCCAGCTTCCCTAGCTTGCAGCTCAGATTGGGCCTTCAGGCACACCTGCACCGCACCACAGCCGCCTTGGTTCAGGCACCACAGCCGCCTTGGGCATCCCGCTCGCTCTCCTTGCCCACAGGAACTCTGTTGCTGTAGTTGTTTATGATGATGTGCCCATGCCGCTTGGATAGCACTGCAAGCGCGCAGAGGGCGTGGCGCGGAGGCAAGACGGGGGCTCCGTGAGGGAGCTGATTTGTAGTCTCGTCGACTCGTCGTGCACCTATGTACATTCAAACATCCAAACGAATGATACCGTCTGAACAACCGAGCCAGTTTTATATGGGAAAGCGCTTGCGAACGTGTTTGCAGCACGAAAAAAAAAAACGCTGAAGTACAGTGGAAAACGAGTCACCGTAGGTCTGACGATCCGGGACGGGACTAGACTGTATTACTAAGCCCTGCAGAGGCCTCTCCAGAAGAAGTTGTGTTGTGGCGAGCAGCTCTCTCATCTCTTGCCACCTGTTCCAGCAACACTGACACTGGCGCGTACGCTGCACTTGACGGTGACAAGAGACAGCTTCGCGTGAGAGACAAGAAAGGGGAGGCAGCCGCACAAAGTGTGAAGTCTGGGAGGAGCGGGGCGTGCCTTGTAAGCATCTAGAGACTCCCGCAGCATGGTCACCTCGCTGCTGTGCGCGTGCGCCTCGTTGCAGAGAGCCTGTGTATGCGCCTGGCCGGCCGCGGCAAGCATGCCATGCATGAGGCCCACCAGCTGCTTCCAGTGCTCACCGCCACCCCCCTCAGCGTGCCCGCCCCCTCCTGATGCAGCGATGCCTGCTGCGCCCCGGTCTTCAGCCAGCAACGCTGCTGCCCCTGGCTCTATATCTTGATCGATCAAGGCAGCAGGTGCGGGCGCAGTGAACCCGGTGGCCTCTGCGGCCGCGCCGCATGTGCCCGCAGCATCAGCTGGAGGGCAGGGGGCCTCGGTGGCAGCATGTGGTGGCAGGCCTGCTGGTGGCAGGGGCAGCCATGGCTGCAGCCAGCCGTACAGCGCCCACAGCACGTGGTCCGGCACCGCCTCGAATGGAGGGAAGAGCATTGCCGCCACCCTGCTGCAGCGCTCCTGTTGCTGCCTGAGAAGGCCCTGCTCCTGGCCTCCGTGCTCCTGCATGCCAGGTTTGCATGCATGACGACATCGTGTGGTGGCAAACAGCACTCCAAAGAACCAACACAAAATCTAAGATACAGGCTGCCTGCAAGCCGCGGAGGCTAGACTCAAAGTAGATGTGCATTTGCAAAGGACGTACCTGCATCACAGCCGCACAGGCCAACCTGTCTCACACACGCAGCTTTCAATGCACACACGCACGTCACCGCAGGTGCGTTGGACGCCTCCGTGGCGCGAAAACTTGCAGACTATAACGAGTCGCAGGCAGCTACCTGCGTGCCCTGCTCTGTGCTTGGACTGCACCCTAGAGAGTCGGGGGGGTGAAACAAACCAAAAGTTACAGAAAGTTACAGACGGACATCCATCACATGGCGGAGCAGTATTGCTCACTCCGCAACACAGCGTGCCCCAGAGAGGGGGGGAGGGTGGCACCTGCTGGCGTTGCATCCTGGAGAGTTTGTTCTGCAGCATGGCAGGCAGGCTGGCCACCATCGTAAGAGCAGCCATCCACTCTGCGGGCGACACGCCGAGGTCTGAGGGCCACGCGGTGCCGCGCGCCGCCTCGCAGCCCCCCCTGGGGCTCCCCAGCGCGCCGCTCTCTTCGGTGGCGAGCGAGCAGCCGCTGTCCTCCGATAGGAGATGGGACGCTGCGCCGCAGGGGCTGGCTTGGCTGCTGTTGCGTGACAGGGCTGCCTCTGGCGCAGGGCGGTGGCTGCTTGCAAAGGGGCTCGAGTGGGGGCCTGCATGCGAGTGTGCATATGCGGCTGCTGCAAACACGGTGTCGTTCGGGGCCTGTACTGGTTTGTCAGAAGCGTAGAAAGGCGCTGTGGTATGGTGGAGCGTCATCAGAGGCGACAGGGGCTGCTTGAGATGGTCGGGGGATGTGGCGGCGGCGCACGGGACGCCGTCGGGGGCGGCGGCGGGCGGCACAGGTGTGTGAGGCACGGACACACGCTTGCTGCACGAGGAGCAGTCCGTGGAGTCTTCTTTGGTGCCTGATCTAGCGGCCAGGGTGCTGCACGCAGTGTGGAGGTGCAGGCCTAGATGGCCAGGCCTGGAGAGCGGGCCATAGCCCCCACCAGAGGCAGCGCTCGGCGCCCCCCCAGCCGTGGCCCTGGGCAGCACAGCGGCCAGCAGCCTCACCAGCGACTGCGTGGTGTCCAAGATGTTTGAACACATGGCTTGATCAGAGGCAGAGGGCAGCAGGTGTGTGGCAGGCACACGGCGCCCACCGCCGCCCTCCCAGGCAGCCGCGGCGTCTCTGCGGCGCAGCTCTGCGTTGTGGATTGTCGCCGCGAGCTCGTCTTGTAGCTGCTGGATAGTGACAGCAGCAGGGGCACCACAGGAGGGGTGCTCGCAGGAGGGCGGCTCGTGGACCCTGGCCTTGCCGCATGAGGCAGGGGTGTCTGTGTCATGCATGGGGCGCATGCGCACCGCCACGTAGCCCCTCACGGCATGCAGCTGCACCGACACATGTGCCGCAGCAGTCTGCGGGGCGGGGCCGCTTGTTGAGGAGATGTGCCGGGCAGCGGCTTGTGCTGGTTGCGCCTGCAGGTGGCACTGCGCCGCGTCATAGTGGCGGACAGTTTTGGACAAATTCGTTGAAAACTGTTCAAATACTGACCCAGGAAACACGGGGAACTTTCAAAATTTGGTCACAACTGAAGGGGGAACCCTTTAATCATCGCTGGAATTGTGAAGCTAAACTGAAATATTGCCCGGACTGTCCGGAGTGTTGGAGAGTACTGGTGGCGGATGTTGTAGAGTACTGGTGGCGGATTATTTACTACCTTTCCGGTTTACTATAGAGAGTACTGGTGGCGCATGTGCAGGTGTGCCTCTCACAGAGTTCATGTTCAGTTCGCCACACATGCCCGCACGACGCTGCAGCAGCAGTGGCACATACAGAGAGCTGCACAGCGCCGATGCAAGCAGCACACATCCTCGAGCACGCACGCACACAGTGTGTGCTCTGCGCACACAAAACCGCACAAGGAGCTCTGATGCCCCCTCTTCCCCCCTTGTTTTCATCAAATAAAGGTAGAAGCAGGGGACATAGAAAAACGACAGGCATGTTCTACCCTGCCCTCTGCAGGGGGGGGGGGGGGGCAGAAGAGCAGGGCAGCAGGACAGGCTGCACGCACCTCAGTGGCAGGCGCCGGAGCCGCGCTCACATCAGCGGCGGGCGAGTGGGTGACAACGTTTGCGAGCTGCTGCGCCATGCGCTCCACAGCCACCTCCATGGCATCCGCCCGGGCTGCGGCGCTGGCCGCCTCCCGTCTCGCTGCGATGCTGCGTACAGTCTCGCCGTGCGCGCGCACCCTCGCGAGCTCCGACGAGGCCGCCGCGGCCACCGCAGAGCTGCGCGCGGACGCCAGCGCCGTGGTGAGCTCCACGCTGTGCTCGTGAAGCTCCTGCACGGTGGCCTGGGAGGCCTGCAGCTCGCGCCAGAGGTCCCAGGTCTTCATCTCGCGGTCGCCGCGCGCCTCAAGATACTTCTGCAGCAGCGCGATTTTCTCGCGGGCCCCCTTCAGGTCTGACCGCAGAGCTCGGTTCTCGTAGCGCATCCACTTACCGACATCTGGCTGAACATCCAGCTCGCCTACCTCGCTCGCGGGCTGCAGCTGCGGCAGGGTGCGGAGGCGCTCGGCTAGATTGAGAGCACGTGCATGGTCCCCAGGCATGTCACCGGCTTGTGGCTCTGGGGGGAGGATGACGAGGCGGTGGCAGGTGCCCAGCAGCGCTGAGCGCAGCAGGCGGGTGAGGGGGTGCATCCTGCACAGCGCCTCACAGTCAACAGCATGGGCTATTGAACAACAGGATCAAACAAAACGTGTCTGGTCAGGGGAACGAGACAATAGACCGGCGGCATACTAGCAGTGTTTGTGTGGTGCGCAGTGTGCAGTTTTGGGGGCGGGGGCTGCGACCCTGCATTGTGAACTGATTGTGGAAACAACATCCTAGATTGGTTAAACAACATCCTAGATTCGAAGACTAGTTCGTCAAGCAGGAAGATGCCAGGGAGCAGCAGGTGGGTGCACGTGCGGCCGCTGCTCTGACATTTGCTGCCACACGGAGTGCTACGCTGCACCCCGGCGGGGGGGGGGGGGGGGGGGGGGGGGGGGGGGGGGGGGGGGGGGGGGGGGGGGGGGGGGGGGGGGGGG
>JAUMHD010027936.1:11820-32349 GCA_032359135.1 Ulvella scutata
GCGTCACCCCGGCACCCCCCCCCCCCCCCCCCCCCGCTGGAATCCATCACTGCTAAGAGAGCTACGTGTTTGAACGATGCACGTTGAACAGGTTTCGGGGCGCTCACTTGTAGCGCATGACAGCCGAGCCATGCGTGGTGGAGTCCAGTGCGCGCTCCAGCGCCTCCAGCCCTGAGGAGCCGTCCATGCTGAAGGCGCTGCCATGCTGTGCGGACGGCACCAGCCCCGCCACCTTGGCCGCCTGCAGAACGTCTGCTCGCGGCTCCCCCCCAGAGGCGATGCTGGTCACTCTTGGAGGCGTGGGCATCTGCTTGCGCAGCCTACGGGAGGCCGTCTGCAGCGTCGTGAAGTGCTGCGTGCCATCCGCGGCACCAGAGGGGCTCTGTGCAGTGTGACTGCTGGGGGTGGCAGCGACTGGGGCTGCAGCGGTTTCCCAGGCCAGGCTAAGTGGGGCTGACAATTGCGCTGCGACTGGGGGCGTGTGGGGCTCTGTGGAGGCGAAGGATTCTCCTTGGGGTGCATCAGTGCTTGCAGGAGTCTGCTGGTCGTCTCTGGGAGTAGTGGCGGGCGTGGTGGAGTTTGTGCAGGTGGTGGACGGGATGTTCAGGTCCACGATGCGGATGGTGGCACGGCCCAGGACCTCCTGTGACTGGGAGGAGGTGGACACTGGGGCTTCATTTCTAAGAAATTCTGCTCCCTGTGGGAGGAATTTGTTGGGGACTGGTGGGGGCGGGGGTGGTTCGCCTGGGTTTGGGCAGCTGGCTACTATGGCAGCGCGCTTGCCTTGCAGGACAATGCTGAATGTGAACACCAGGTGGCTGTCCACGTGTCGGCGATGGGAGCAGGGCGGAAGAATTTCTCTGCTACCGGCTTTTGTTTGGAAGCCAGATTTGTCTGATTCTTCTGCAGTACCAGGTGACACATGATCCGTTTGTGTCCCAGATAAACGAGAGAGCCCCAGCTCTAGGCACTCCATCATTTCCGACGCCGAGGACACGGAGATCTCTTCAGGTCCAGAGATGGACGGATGCTTACTTGTGTCGCTGTCGCGAATTGAGATGGGGGGAGGGGATGGCTCCTGGCTCAGCAAGTCACTGAACCTGCGCCCTCGAAGCTCAAGCAAGCTCAATCGCACAGTCGCCTGCAGACCCCGCTCTGAGCAGGATTTCTGCATCTTTGCAACCTGCTGTATCATGTCCACCACCGCATCTCCTGGCTTAACTGTGGCGGTGCTTGAACCTGCGCCCTTGCTCAGTGGTCAGCGCAATACTGACGTTAGCGATAGAATGCAGCAAACTGAACTATGATGTGCGAAAAGTGCAGACTTCATCGCTGCACCCTGTGCTGCTGTGGTATCAGTCGGAGGCACTGACAGGTCAGACGGATGCCCTGCGAACAGATCGCCAAAACATCTGCTGGGCACACAACTGAGCAGAAGTGCAGGGACATGGCGCATAAATCGTACGGGCCTCACGAACAATTGCAGTGTTGACTTAAGTGTCGCCTCTCAAGTAGTGCAGGTGACGATGCATTCAGTGGAAAGCACCATTCAGAAGCCAAGAGCCGCTCGCGGTGCTGAACGAAACCAAAATCCCACTTTCAGCACTGAAAGCTCGTTGCACAATCAGAGAAGTGCCTGCTTTCCCCCCTTGCTTTGCAGATGTTGAAGCCTTTGACATCGTGAGCTGAATCAAATGAGAATTTGTGCTGAACTGTCACACGATGCACGGCACAAACTTTGACTTGTAATGCTACAAACACTAGCCACGCTGACGCGTCGCCTATCACTGACCAGCTGCTTGCTGAACAGGTGCCAGCCATCCATAATCAACAATCCACACGCAGCTCGAATCATGAAACCCCAGACCACCTGTAAATAAGGGTGCGTTTTCAATTTGAGATGGGGCGGTATGTGTGTGCTGCCGTTTCCGCTGCATCCGTAAAACATCTGCCAGATTTCGGATTCATCCAGTTCGTGCACATAATTTTGAAGCCTCGCAAATTCCAACGTGTTCAGTGGACACTGTCCACAAACAATCCAAAACATTCAAGATTTTCGAAGCAACTGAATGAAATTGACTGCTACGTGGTACCGTGATACATGTATGCTCACAACTGTAGAGCAGTTATACATGAACTGATCCAGCGACGCAGTGGGTGGCCAGCCCAGAGCAGTGTAACGTGACTGCATGGTCATGACCTGTCTCATCTGTCCTGGTTGAAACAGTTGTTCAGATGGTATCAGAGCGGTCCAAGATGAGCAAGGGCAGACCAGCACCTGAGGATGCGATGACATTGTCCGAGGCGTGGACAAACGTTGCTCGGGCTGTGCGTTCAATTGCAACTCATATCTTCAATTAGCTACAAAATAATGCAAAAAGTCTGTTGCCCATCAGATCTAGTCGTTGAACAGGTGAAGCGTGCTATCCGTGAGGAGCAGAAAGCCAGGATAACGTATCTGAAGAACACAGAGATTGGAAAAGAGTTCATGATGCGCATGACGGAGGTTTGCTCCGTAACGGTGGACAAGGCTTCGATGCCCAAGCCTGGCACAGGTGCGGCCAACTGCAGGTTAATGGGAAGCACAGGACAGGCATAGCATGAAACAGCCTACCACCTATTAGCTTGCAATCTGGAACCTCTGCGTACATTCTGTGTGTCGGTACTGCAGGCAAGGGAGATGTGGCAGACGGGGCCGAGGCAGAAGTTTCAGCAGTGCAGTCCACGAAGACTGTACAAGAGAAAGAAAAGAAACACACAACTGAATCTCCACATACCGGAAAAAACAGAAAGGCCTCCAGACGGAAAGCAAAGGCTCATGCCCAAGCTGATGCGAACACGTCTGAAGTCTTGCACGAGGCTGAAGAATCCGAGCAGCTGGGAAAACGTTCAAGCAGAGCGCCTCCTGTCCACCAGAAACGTCGCAGCATGGCACAAGCAGGACACAGTGAATCCAAGTCAGAGAACACAAAGGGGTTTCAGCAAGATGATTCAGCATCACTGGCAATGCAGGCAATCGGGTCTAACTTTGGAATTTTTTAGTATGCAATAGTCCGAGTCATGTATCAAGCTGGCACTGTCCACCAGAACTTGCATTTATTTCTAAACTGTGTGCGAATAAATACATGAAACTGCAGGATGCATGTGGAAATCTGATGTGGCAATGTTCGTCCTTCAGCGGCCACGGGGGTTGTGAAAATCATGTTCAGGCTCAAGTGGCTCACTCTTCTTCGAAATGTGCTTGGGGGTGTGATGATTGCATTGAACGGTCAGGGACTTCACAAGAAGAAAGATACTATGGGGGTGTGAAAATGTACGCAATTGCACATCACTGAAGTATGCTGGTGATCACGATCAGTTACATTGCTGTGTTCCAAACATCACAAGTTTAAAGGCTCCTTACGAGTTACCAATGCGTCAGCATACGCACTGCAATAGTCAATTCAACGCCAATGGGTCCAGGGCAATGAAGGAGATTCAGGGCCTCACATCAAGTCCTGGCCAGGGGCTGCCAAGGTAGCACAAACTACCGTTATGTCACATCGTAACAGTCACCACTTCCATCCAAGAGTCATTTCCAGTCAGAGTCTCTTGTACCAGCAAGAATGACGATGGCATAAGCTACCTCATAGCTTGTAAGGAACGTCAAAGCTTTGCAGCTACTCCCACACGATTAAGAGCCATTCTTGCTAACAAAGCAGCCTTCTGTCATTCACACAATGCAGTGTGTGGTCAAAGCAAGCTTGTCTTCGTCAAGTCAAGTTGTCCAGTCGTCCTGTCATATTTTCGTGATCTTTTTCAGTCTTTTTGTGGCCGTGCTCAAGCCAATCGCTGCCACTTGCTTGGGTTCCACTCGATTTTGTCCAAGGAGCTGCGGGTCTGCCGGCATCCTTGGGGCTGCTGCCCCTTGCAGTACAAATGTGCTGATATCTGCTGATGTACCTGATTCTCCTTGCATTGATGCTCAAGCGTAGACGCGGTCGTCCATGCTACTGGTTCCACCTGCATGAAGAGCTGCATGGTCAGCAAGACAGAAGCGCAAACGCCAACACACTTTGGGAATGTAGAGATGACTCAAAAGGCCAGGCTCTAAACATAACGGCTTTCATACCAGATGTCAGATTTTTGCGGCCTTCTCTACAGCTCCAACACATGATGTAGAAATCTAGAGCAGCACCTGCTCAGTTCGATCCTCGCAACTTGCTGGGCCCCCGTCAGGCGTTAACTCGCGTTCTGGAGTGGACATTTCCATGCATGCTAGCTTGAACATTTCATCAGGATCGTTAGTGTACTGCCCAGCATTCGCACAATGACAAAGCACAGACAGTCTATCGACTTGACCGTCTTCATTCAACGGTAAGGTTGGATCCACAGTCTCATCCAGTATAGCGTGTGCCTGTGCAGGCTTGCTACGCGCAGCATCTGTGGGACAGCCTGGTTTGTTCGCAGCATGATGTACCTTGTCTGAGGCGTGGGGATCAGTTGTTGAGGGAGATGCGAGTATGGTGGCTGATTGTGCAGTGGTCTGCACCGGCCGCCAGCTTGAATCGGTTGGATAACTGTGCTGCATAGGTGGGGTGTTGGCGCCTAGGGGCGTTGGCACCTTCTGTCGCAACAGGGCTTTGTGCCCTGCTATCGCACTTTTCCAATACGCGCTGGTCTCTAACATCGGCAGACCGTGGCCTACTCTGCGGGGGTTGCAGTGGTCAGGTGCCACAGCTGCATATGCAGAAGATGTTTGAAGGGCAGGGGGTGGCATCAGTGGTCTTGAGAGGAATGCGAACCGGTCCAGCCTTGTGGCACCTTCAGCATGCATTGGCGGGAAGCCCAGCATGTCAAGTTCTTGGAAGGAATGTGGTTGATGCTGGTGACTGATTGGGATGTTCCCCATGGGATGATGCCGGTACGGGAAGGGGTGGCGAACAAGGGGTGCATGTAAACAAGGCACCATTGGCATGCTACCAAACTGTTGAAGCTGCTGCGGGTGCGCAAAATGATGTACTGGCGGTAAGGATTGTACATGGCTTGTACTCTCGCAGAGAGGTTTAGAATCATAAGAATCTGAAGGGCCCGGTAGTTCGGTCTGCACATAGACAAGATTGTCAGGTCACTGTCGTGTCCCACGACAGCGTCTCCACAAGATCCCCCCCCTAGTAGCAAGAATTCAATCAAACTTGATTCAATAGGCCGCCAACTATGTCTTGACTGTTGTTGTGCGAGGCAACGAATACAAAATGCTGAAAACCTGTCAGGTGAGCGTATTCTTGCTCGTACACTGACTAGAACAGCAGTTAGCACACCTTGAATTTTCCAAAACTATTCTTACTTGACAGATATGCTTGTGTACTACAGCGTCGTTGGCATTTGACGCCGTTGTGGTGCCGCTTCAAGTTCTTGTGGTTGGTAACCGTCACCATGCACCTCCAGCACCTCCAGCACTGCACTGCAGCATCCCAAAAGAAATTCCAACGTTGCGCTTCTTCCTGTCGTTCCGCATCGGGAGCCCTCCCGTTTTCGCAAGCACATGCCCAGCCTACAGGTGGTCTGTCCATGGCGCAAGAGGATTGGTGCACGAGCCTGCTCCTGTTATTCTTCACTGTAAACCAACAGAAACACGCAGTGTGTAGTGACCTCTCAGGATCCCAAAGTAGTGCCATTGTTTCAGGATGGTTCAGTTTGCTCATGTCCCGTTTCAGGGTTTCATGGCTTTAAAAGCTTTTAAAAGGACGAGGATTGCATGCATGCATGCACTCCTCAACGCCACTTGTGGAAACCTATCCAAGTGAACCAAAATGAGACAGATCACATAGACAGGCCCAGACCACTGCAGAATGGAAGGCAGTTGAATGGCGGAGCCAACAGGGCGATTCAAACTGTCAACTGGCACACAGCAGCAAACCCGTTACACTCTGCTGTCAGCATTCCAACACTCTTATCAGAATGAGACATTACTTTGACATGGCTGCAACGAATGAGAACGGTGCAGCGATACTGAACACTACAGCATGGCACCAGCTGCAGCCACATCCCTACTAGGCAGTTATGATTTATCACTGTTCAACACAGTCTGAACTTATCACCAACACGTTCAAACAGGCTCTGAGCCCAATGCCATAGAGCTCGTCATCACTGTTCTGTGCTTTCTTGAGCTCACAGCAAGACGAAGGCACACATTTTGTTTGTTGTCTTCAGTTAGGGCCTGGCATATTGGCATGCCAGCCCCGGCTACCGAGCTTCTGTTCAGTATGCCAGGCAGCAGGCCTCATAGCTCATCCTGCTGCACTGACGCCACTCCAAGTGCAACAACCCCCACAACGCTGGGCACGCAATCTGCACACGCGGAAACATGTGGATCCCGAATCGGTAAGACAGAGCGGATCTATTCACATGGACACACTGTCTGGGGCCCTAGAGGGTCACCCATGATACCACAAAGCAGTGATCTTCTTGGTACGGGCTTGGAAGCAGGAGCAAACAAATCTGAACTGTACAGCATTCTCACTGGGCAATCCTCAGCCACTCTGCCTTTGTCAGGTCGCAAAAGAAGGTCGCAAGAGACGATATTCACTGTTCATACAGGCAGCTTGATCCATCGTGGTAAATGCTGTCGTGAACGGTAGGATATGCCAGAACAGGTACAGTTGTGCAATGCACGAGTCTGTGGAAAAACGAGACAAATCAGTGTACCTTCAGGTTTCAGTGCTTGCACATCCATCCACAAGGCAGTGGCTGCATCGTCTGCTGCCACAGGCTCCTGAGTGTAGTCTTCTGCGACTGCCACCATCTGCACGCATCAAACTCAATATCTTGCTCTCCCACGCTATCCTATCCTATTCTATGCCAGGGCAGTGAGGGGGTCATGCAGTCGGTCACTGAAGGAGCACCTCATTGATGACGTAATGGTACGCCAGCTGCTTGTCATCTCCATAGTACAGCCCATCAACAACAGTGATGGGCCTCGGCAAGGGCAGTGCACCGTCACCATCACAGTCCGTATAGAGTCCCAAAGGTCCTGGAGCACCTGTGAAACGGACATTCTGCACAGGCCAGACTGGTTGCTGGTGATTCGCTGCTTACAATCAGTGGTAACATAAATTTTGCACTGCCAGGAGAGGGCGCCCAAAACCAGAACGATGAACAATCACAAAAAGTACAAACTCTGTCCTCGTCAATAGTCAGTAGAGCGGTAGTAGGTGGCAAACTATGCAAGGTATTCCCAGCAGAAAGCATTGGTTGCAGCGCAATGTGCTGAAGCAGATGGCAGCATTCGCGGCAACAGGGCTGGACGTGCACGCAGAAGCAGAAGAACATAAAAACAGCACTGGGATGATACACAATACTGTGTGAGGTGTGGGAGCACACGATTCCAGTCTCCTCTTTCACTTCTCTGGCTGCCCCAACTGCCAGTGACTCTCCCACTTCTAGACGCCCTCCAGGGATGCACAGGCCCTCCATTGCTGGAGGCGTGCCACGATTTATCATGAGTACCTGAGTGAGCCCTGAGCTGGGGCTTTTTCTCAGCACCACGACTCCTAGTGCTACTCTACATATGTGGGCCCTGTGAGATCCTGTCATTTTTCTTCCCCTCCCATGAGCCTGTTACTACAGCAAATCATAGCGAAGATATCACTGAACAGCTCACGATGGATTGATGTTGTTTTAGTTGTTTCATTCTGTTTTTGAACTATGTTGCACTTGTTCTGGGGCAGACCAGGTGACTGTCGGTTGTGCGTGCAGGGAGAACGGACGTGTGTCTAGATATCACAAATGAACAATTCATGCAGAATAACGTACTGCGGGGTGTTCGGCTGACCAGCCTTGTCGTTGACAGCCAAACTCCTGAGCATTCTCTTCTGCTCATTGCTGTGTGGGATGGTGTCAAGGAAGAGTTGGCATGCATGTTTATGTGGCAGGCCGCAGCCTAAAGAGAATAGACGACGATTGAATGTACAGAGGCGTGATGTTCGGGAAGTCAGGTGAAACATATTGACTCGGCAGAAGCTGCCACGGGATGGAGGTGAAACAGAGTTGCGTTAGAACATGGACCTGTGGTTTAGACTCGTAGCTTACATCTGCTACACGATTCTCTGGATTGAATGGTGCTTGCAGCTTTGATGTTCGTGAATGAAATGACAAGCAATAGATACGATTTTCAAACGCGCTTCATCGAGTTCCAGTCATTCACACGTTCACCTCACGCTTTTGTTCGCATAGGCGTTTTCAATGCATCATTGTCCAGGTAAGCGCCAACATGCTTCCCAAGCTCTGCAACCGCAGAGATTTCTTGGGCGCTGTAGCCACTTGGCCCCAACAATGACTGCCGCTTGAGACCGGCAGCCAGCTCGATCACGCCTAGTAGCGAGCCACCAGCGTCCAGAATAGGAACGTACTGCTCCCTGCTGGTGTCACCATCCCCCGTTGAGTTCGAATTCTTCTGCATGCATCAGGTGCATGATCAACAGCTGTGTTCGCAGTTAGTATAAGATCGCTCCAGGGCAAGCAAAACAAACCAATTTGTCAGGGAATCCGCCATACTCATTGTGAGCACACACCAGTGCACACAGAGAGTGCGCACAGAATGAGCAACTAGTGCACTAGCCAGAATGCCAGCCTTGGGGCCTCCATCGATCGTGCCCTTGCCATCAGCCCAGTGCACATGCACCTCATCTGAAACTGCCAACTTGCCTGCAACGTCAACAATCCACTTGTTGAACGCAGGATCCATCATCTCAGAGCCAGGTACCTCCGCAGCATAGTCATGGATGTCCCCAACCACTTGAGTGAGAGCCTCAGACATCGCACGAGCCTTCCAGGCATGCTCGTTTGCCCTACAGTGCAGTGAAGACCTCTTGCGACTGTATCCATTAGGTGCAAATCATTCCAGGCCAGATATGTGAGTGCTGGCAGCTAGCCGCCCCCAAGTTGTGTTGCGTGGCCAACTGCAGCTGTGTAGCCTCCCCCAGGTGGTTCGTGTGTCAAATACCCCCAGCACCGAGGCCCATGAGCCACCTCAAGTCCAGCACCCGACCATATGGTTCGTGTGGGATGCAGCAGGGCCGTGCCCCCACAAAGAGAGCACCCGTTCCAGGAGCGTGCACCACACTGTACTCACTTCTCCCCTCCTAAATGTGTACAGTGTGGTGTGCACTAGGCTTGGCCCAAACGCGATTTATTTTCTTGCGATCGTGTCGGCCCGATACGATTCGAACGATATATCGCGATATTGTCGTAAAACATCGTACCATTTGTTCATTTTGGAAACAATCGTACGATTTATCGTACGATTAAGTCGTAATCGTGTTTGGGCCAAGCCTAGTGTGCACCCCACTGTGCACATTTAGGAGGGTACAAGGAGGCACCAAGGCTTCAGCCGCTTGTGACATGGACCCAAGACCCTTCAGATTCAGTCAGCAGGCCACAGAGATCGCAACCATGGCTCTGTCAAGCTCAACAGAAGCAGGCACACCTGCCGCAAGTGCACAGTTGTGGCGCGCACCATGCGATCTCAAATGCATACGCCACATGCTTTGTCAGAGTCAGAAGCATGTACTCATCCACAAAGCTGAAGGCTTGGCCATTCTCCTTGTTCACGAGCTGCAGAACCGCAGCAGCCTTCACATCCGAGTCTTTGTGGCCCTTGGTGAGCGTACTGGGGTCCAGAATCGGCACCAGTTGCATGTAGCGGGTCTCGACGCCCTCTATCGCATCCGACGCCAGGTCAAACTTGCTACTACCAGTTGCTGACCGAGGCCGGAACACAGCACTGCCTTCCGGGGTGAGGGTGCCACTGTTTTGAGTCTGCAGAGGGCACGGCTCCTCCAGCCGCAGGTCCTCAGGGCCAACACGTATGGGTACACACGCGCTGGCGCAGCGGGCGACGAGGCCACCGAGCGGGGGGCGTTGCAGGCCCACAGTGGGTGACCAGGCCCAGGCGCTCTGCAGCCAACCAACCTCACTTGCAACATGTCTCCATTCGGACACGCACATTCAACTCTTCATCAATACATCAATCGGCCCCATGTGCGCACGTGCGAGATGGTAGGAACCACACAAGTGTGCGTGCAGGGCAGTCTGATTGAGCTAGGGGATAGTTGAGTGCAAGTGAGGGCAGGGGGGTACAGCCAGTGTAACCTATTCAACCACCAGTGTAACCCGCCACTGTAACTAACCCGCCACTGTAACATATTCAACCACTGAACTATGGGAACACAAGGGGGGGTTCTAGGGGGACAGACCTTGCTGCCGACCGGGAAAACCACACGGACCGCCTGCACTTTGCAGATTGCAGCTGATCTCTCAACACAGAGTTGTAGTGCGGCCTGCCTGGTGAGGCTCGTGGTGATGTGCTTTGTGATGGGGGGCGGGTGGCGGAGGTGCTCATGCAGCATGCCAGCCTGTACCGCGGTACTGCAGACCTGCGCGTACGCGCCGATGGCAAACTCTTCATTCCTGCAGCACTTCCATTCCCTTTCATTCCCTTACTTACCTTGCACCTACACTTAGCGGTTGATATACATTTTCAACATTTTTGCTTTTTTCTAAGTCTGTTTGGCTCGGCTGCGAGCCAACCCAGCCACGCCAGCCTCAGCAGCAGCAGCTTCAAGAGCAGCCCCGCCCCCCGCCCCCACACCAGGATAGGCATGACAAGTGGTCAATTTTCCGCAAAATAACTCCTCATTCCTGCAGCACCCCCGGAACGTGTGGGTGAGAGGCCGCACACCTTGCAAGCGCAAGCAACGTCTTCCCGGCTGATGGTATCTCAGCAAGCAAGCTGGTATGTCGAGGGCAAACATCCCGAGCGATACCAAATGGTTGAACAGCAAGCAGCAACGCGGGGGTTGAAGAGGCAAGGTGCTGCGGTGATTGGAATAGAACAAAGCTAAGGATAGAGGAATGTGCAGCTGTGGCACTGCTGATGAAGGTGCTACAACTGAGGCCCTGTGATGAGACATGCATTCCATGTATTGTAGTCTAGTCTAAGTCTCTGAGATTCTGAGTTCCTTGCAGTAGCATAACGTATCTCTACTGTTATCACACGCCCTGCTGACGAAGGTGCTACTGATGAAGGTGCCATTGATTAAGGAGCCATTGATGAAGGTGCCATTGATGAAGGTGCTACTGATGGGCTGTAGGAGGGATGCGGCCCCTGGAGTGGAGCTGCAGCAGGATGCATCCCACATGTGGACTGTAGGAGGGAGAGAGAGGGGCACGGGCAGTGGGGCAGACACTCACGGGCTGAAGGGCGCATATTGTGCATCACTCCAGATGACCTGCTCCGGGGGCCGCCGGTCCCTGGGCCACCCGCGCAGCACAGTCAGCACCCCCAGAACCTCCTCCGTGTCACTCAGCAGCGGCGCCGCAGCTACGTGGATGGCTTCGAAGTTGCTTTCCAGGTCAAAGCACGGGTCGTAGCCGCACGATGCATCCGCTGCAGAAGACACGAGCACGCTGCGCGTCGCAGCGACACGGCACTCGAGCGCGCTGGGCAGCAGTGGCTGCGAATCCATCGAGTGGGAGCGCTTGTAGGTGCTCAACAAGGCCTTGCCATTCTGCAACCGCAGCACAAGCTTGATAACTTTGTCTGGAGAGGAAACCCAGCACGGGCGCTGTGCGTTTTTGCTGGAAACCCAATGAAGGTGGTATATGCCATTGATCACTGTGTGCTGAAATCCAAAAGCAGAGAGAGCGGTGACCGCCCTGGAGTGCATCTGGTCAAGAAGCAATCGAATCCAAACTAAGGCACCTGATGCCGCAGCACATGGCAGTCCTGGCTGCTGCTGCAGCACGCAGCTGGCTGCACTGCAGCTGGCTTACCCACCATCAAAATCTCCTGCGCTTCCCATAGTTTCTGTGTGGCGGGGGGGGGGGAGGGGGGCTCCAGAGAGGATGGCGCGCACCACGAAAGGAGACTGTACAAGTCGATGCTCCACAGGGCCATCTCCCTCGGCCACAAAGTAGAGGCGTGCTCGTTGAGCGTTCAGCAGCTCCTTCGCGCGCGCAGAGATGCGACCGGGCAGCTCGGCGAGCTCCTTCTCGTTGGTGATGCTGTCCGTGAGTTCAAAGATGCGCCTGGCGTACAAGTCCAGGCGGTACTCGATGTTGAACCTGTCCGCGTTCACCGCGGCCGCTGCGACGTACGATGTCAGCATGCGGATGGTGAACTCGTCCAGCCGAGTGAAGGAGCCGACGCGGGAGCGCTTGTTGAAGCACTGCAGGACGCCGATGGGCTGCGCCGGGTGCTTAGGGTGGAAGATGGGGCACACCAGCAGCGCCTGTGGGGTGATGCCTGCATGGCAGGCACCTGGGTCACGGGCTCGGGATGCTTCCAATTATTGCAATACTCTACTAAAGAAATACTCTTTTGTAGAGTATTGAAAGTAGTCTGTACTCTACAAAAGAGCATTTCTGTTGTAATAATTGGAATCATATAATTATTGCAAGTAGTCTATACTCTACACAAGAAATACTCGACCAACACACCTGGTACACTGACGCACGCACAGGTACTCAGGGTGCAGGAGCGCATGTGATTACTGAAGCCTGAGGCAGGTGGTAGCAGGCTGTGCTTGTACCTGACCTTAAGGTGTTGAGGGGTTGAGGGTTAGGGGTTAGATTTTTAAAGGTTTTTAAAGGTGACCGAAAAGGTTGATCGGGAACTACGCCCGTGCATACCCAAGAAGGGGGTGCAGGAAGGGGAGCTACGAGCGGCAGCCACCGCATGAGGAGCAGCACCGAGGAGTCTTGATCACCAGTGTCGCTTAGTTACATAGAACAATTCTCAATATTTGGGGCTATTTTTTGGGCGTGTGCCCTAACAAATTAAGCGACACTGGTGATCACTGTCGAGGAGGAGAGCTGCACACCCATGACAGCATCAATGCCGGGGTCGTAGCGCTCGTCGCGGGCGGGGCCGTCCACAGCGAGCAGCTCGCGCGTGCGCAGCACGTGGCCGGTGATGCCGCAGCCTGCGGGCACACGCACAAACGTCTCACTGTCTTCGTCGCCCGACGCGTCCTCCTTCGGGTACCAGAAGTACGTGAGGTGCTCATCCACCAGCATGCATCGGGCCTGCATCACCAGCAGGCAGGCTTGTACACAAGTTCAGGAAACTTCCCGGACTACTCGGGCTGACTGTTGATTTTCCGGTTCTAATCACCTAACAATGGATGGTTTATTCAACCTGTAGGTACCCTCTGAGCAAAACCTTTGGGCCGGGTGTAGTGCCCTGCCATCGGAGGTCGAACTTGTTTGTATATCGACTTGATAAGGGAAGGTTGTATCAGATTGCACTCAGATGCGTGCACATATACATTCAGTGCTAAACAGAAAGAACCTTTTGCAACAATGAAGATCACTGAAAGCCCCAAAACATGTTGCACCCGGCGAGGCTCAAAGGAGCAGCTTCGATGTTCACCTGAGAAAACAAGCATACTTTCTTCGATATTCAGCCTATTACAAGCCAAAAAGGCGATCAAAGACCAAGAACCCATACAGCTAGACAAATGCGTAAACAGGGAGATACCTTGCACATAAAGACTTTCGTGCCATGCAAGTCAAGTGGTGGTTCTTTTGTTCCAGTTGCTTTGGCTACATGGGTCTGCTTTGTATAATTACGCTTTGGCTACATGCTTTGTATAATTATTACCTGTCTGCTTTGTATAAAAACCTTGCACATAACAAAAAGAACTCACGCATGCAAACAGATCACGTAGAGCTGCCTGCAGCCGGTGACCAATGCCAGCCACCTTCATTACTCGTGCTATACTGCTATAAACATGACAATGTGCTTATCTGTTTGTCTCGAGTGGCATGTTCCCGCTCCGCGGGGCCTCACAGGGAGAAGCAATACCTGAACCTGACACACTGAAAGCACCACAGTGACATCAGATCGAGCTGAAACTTGAAATTCGGCACTGGCTGCCGGGTGGCATGACGCATGCAAAGTTTCAGGTCAATCGGCGGCCGGGCGGCGCAGAAAAAGTTTCCGTCCAGTGGGGGTCCCAGACATTACTAATACAACACGGTGCGTGTGCAACGCAATCACACCTCTGTGGACTCAACAAGGTCTGCGGCCTTCTGCTGAATGCATTCCAGAGTATCTGAGAGGTCCAGAGTGTCATAGCAGCAGGTAGCGTCCGCCACCAGCCTGCGCAGATGCTTGGAAACTTCCTGCAGCTGCAAGAAGCGGTCTGCAAGATGCAGCATCGCGAACCTTCTCGCTTCTGGGTCCATCGCGTGAATGGCTTCGATATCCACGGAGATGTCTGCAAGGCCTGGTGTCAGCCCGTGTGGGTCTGCAAAGATCCCAAACCGTTCGAGCTCAGTGTGTCTGGGGCTGGCAGCACAGATCTGCGCCAGTTTGGCCTGCTCGCTGCTGATTTCGGTGTGCAGGCCCGCCAGCCTCGTCTCTGCATCATCGATGTGTGTCTGCAGGCTGGCAAGCTGCTGGATGCCCTTGCCTACGGCCGCCTGCTTGGTTGATCTCTCATGGTTGACTCGCCTCTGCAGGGCAGGGTGGCACGTCACGTAGGCAGCCAGGCAGGCAGATTTGTCTTCCCACCTCCCTACGCAGCTTCCCCCCACCCCCCCCTCCCTAACTAGGCAGCTTCCCCCTCTCCCCTCACTAGGCAGCTTCCCCCCACCCCCCCGTACCTAAGTAGGCAGCTTTCCCCTCCTCCCTTGACTAGGCAGCCTTCCCCCCCCCCCCCCTAACTAGGCAGCTTTGCAACGGACCAATGGGCCGTCCAAGACGGTGCTCAGTTGGTGGACAGGTTGTGGATGTGGCGTCGTTTGTCGCCACTATTGTGTTAGTTTGCCCCAAAACTCTGGGAAGCAATTTCATGCTGTGTCTGTTGCTGTTGCGCCATTTGAGTGAGGGCCTTGGTGCTGTGGTGCGATGTGCAGCGTTGCTGTCTGGCCTCCCCCTCTTGCATGGCCTCTTCGGCTTGAAACGTGCCGATGTTTAAGGACAGACAACTAACACACGGCAAAACAGGAAGCAGAGTGTCTTCATCCCCTCCAAACGGCGTCGGAAAATGCAGCAAATCTTGCAACATCACCAGCAGAACAAATCAAGCCGCCAGACCAATCGACAGCATTATGTTTGTGACACAGGCCAACCGCCTTTGAGGTTCACAGTTGAACACAGTTCATGCCACCATTGTTTTGCATACCCTGTCTGATGCATGTCAACCGTGCTTGTGCAACTGCAACTGTAGCACAAGCACGTAAACATCAACTACTTGCACGCAAGTATCGACACATCACTGTATTTGAAGCCAGCTAGTATACCATGCTATTGCCACGAGTAGGCGATTCACTGCACTGCACTGCACTGCAAAACCAGCACCTGAATCGACAGAGAGGACCAGCACCTGAAGAGTTTCTGTCTGGTCTCTGATTTTCCAGACCTTGGAGTTCAGAGCATTCTTCTGCACCTTCTGTAGAAGCCAGGCATCGTTTCGGTGAAGGGCCTTGATTGTGGCGGTATCTTGGCTGTGCTTTGTCACATTCAGATAATGTCGATGCTCCTTGAGAGTGTTAGAAAGCAGGATATTGGAACTCTCCTGCTCTGCTATAGCTGCCCGCACTTGTGACAGCTGCTGTAGCTTGCCCTGGCGTGCTGCCTCGACCTGAAAACAGCGAGTAGACCTTGGTCTGTGCTTCTTAAAGCTAATTGCTGAAGCGGCCTCTGTTGCACGTTATGCTGCTGCAGGCATGATGCCCACAACGTGGAAAAACCTTCCCAAGGGGAGAATACCTTCCAAAAAACATGCCATGGGCTGATCAGGAACCATGCCACACCCAGGAGGGGCTTCAGCCTCAGCACCTCCAAAGGAGTAGACAGAAGAGAGCCACTCAGGGCGAGTGGAGCAGAGCCAAAAGCTGCACCGGAACGGTTCACAACACCACAAGCAAGCACACGTTCAATAACACGCAACGAATCATCAACAACAGAGACATCAATTAGAAAGACATAAGCGGCAAGAAGGGTGTAGGCTGCAGTGTGTGTAACAAGCGGAGCTGTTGCTATGAACCTGCTGCAGCTAGCGCATACAGAGGCAGGGTTGAGGAGAGGCACCTGCTGCAACAGCGACTCGTTCTCACGCCACGAGCGTAGGAGCTTCTCCCTTGCTCTGATTTGATGTTTATGACAGAAGGACCGCAACACCGCCTGTTGCCCCTTGGAACGAAGAGCTACAGCAAGAGCGTCTGCACGGTAAATATAGGTAAATTTGGTGTGCACTCAAAGATGCATCACCGGGGTAGCCATGGGTGCACACTCCTGCAGAGTTGAGCATTACACCCGGCCTGGGGTCCAATGTGGCTGCAGCTTCTGACAGCAGAGCAAGAGTCTCAAGGCGCTCATGTGCCCGCTCTGATTCCTTGCTTATATCTTCCTCTGTGTTGTCTGATACTTGAATCGGAGCAACAGCCCGAGTGGTGTGGAATCTGCAAGTGCGGGCTGATGACACGTGCAAAAGCCTACACTTTCCAGGGATGAAATTGCAGAACATCACCTGCTTGTTTTTGGCATGTTTCTGTGCATAGTGGTCAAGCAAGCTCTGTCTTTCAAGTCGTAAATGTCGCAAGCAGCTTGCCCGATCGATTCCCCAGCACACAGCGAACTGTAGAAGGTACCACGTTATGAGTACTACCTATTCACTTATTATGGTATCAACGATGATGCTCTACATGCTGGATCGTGCACCAACCAAGCGACAGGCGTGGGACTCGGTTACACACTGAGGCCTCAGAAGTCGTCCACAAGGTCGCTTCGAAGCCAGGAGATGCGGTGCTTGGATCCCCGAGTGGCAAGTGTGCACTCTATCGTATCTAGATGCAAAGCCGTGCTTTCCCGCCCATCCGTTGACGCTCATGCGACCTGTTTTCGAAACGCTTCGAATTCTGAAATGGCCGTCAAAGCGCCAAAGAACCCTCCCTACGTCCCCCCTTCGCTTGGGAGAGCCAGGCAGTTAAAGTCTACTGTATTATTTCCGAGTATTGTATGGGATTGTGCCAATTTCTTTTGTCTGGGTGTTGCTGGTCTCCCTGTTGCAATTGTGAAGCATCTTCAACCCACCAGAATCGAAAGAGACGTTTATCAATCGTTATGCGTCAGCTGCAACATTTTCTTGAGCTCTGGGGCTGATGCTCTGGGTGTCGGTCATCGACACGCACACCCCGCTTGTGCAGACTCATGAGTCCGAGCTCAGGTTGCGACCTCCTCCACCGCCGCTCCTCGGAGTCCTGAAGCCCTAGTGGCTGGCATGTTGGAGTAACATGGGGTGAGATTGGGTAAGAGGGGGGTAGGGGATGGGGAGGGGATTGGGGCCTCTTCTCCTGTCACGGTGTGTTTTGGGTTTTTGATTCTATATAGGGTGCTGCATGCAATTTTCAGGTGGCATTTCTCGTATGCTCGAGATAAAGCTGAACCACACCATCCTGGACGGTCTCTTGGCAAATTCTCTGAGCAAAAATCGCGATTGTACAAGCACGCCAGCATTCACAGTCGTCCGGGCAGTTCGCAACGGGGCCAGGATCGTGACAGTGCTGCGTGCGCTGCGGGCCCTGAGAATCGGGTTGCTTTCAAGGTGAGCATGTTTAAGGATGGCACTGTCGCCCTAAAATTCACTCTTCTCTTGTTTCTCTGCTGACACGCTAGGCGCAGCACTCCCCGTCGCTGCGCCACTCAGGTGTACAGGTACTCGCTGCGATCGTGCAGCTTAGACGTACAAAGCGGCTACAGAAAATATATCGACAATGGTACGCCGATCTGGGTCTCGTCTTTCACGTGCTCTGGTGGCGGAGTGCAACAGCCGTTCTGGTCAATCCTGCATACATCAACAAAAACTTCTTGAGAGTACAACTGCAGCACCATCTGCACTGTTCACAGCTTTGTTCGGGAGATTGAAGCGTTGGGTTCTGGAATTCAGCGTACTGTTGAGTTGCACCGTAGTACACACCCAGATCAGACAGTGCTCTTACCTCTGCAGACGGCCCTTTTACCCGCGTTCCGTGCCGCTGGAAGCATGGTTAGGGGGCTAGGAGCGATGCTGGACGGCTTTGGATCATACGTGCAAGGCAATCTTGCTCCAATGGAGAAGCTAATGCCTGCAGTGAACAGGCTAGCATTCGGTGAACATACGCCATCATACCCTCCTTCATGCTTCGTCGCACCTAACGCATCTATTGTAGGTCAGGTGACAATGGGGCAAGGCTCAAGCGTTTGGTACGGTGCAACAGTGCGAGCAGGTGTGTTGCCTGCCAGCAGCATAAATGCAGTAGTTGTGACGCATACTCTTTGCGAGACCAACGATCGTATGCAGATGTCAACTACGTTTCTATTGGGGAAATGACGAACATCCAGGATCGAGCAATCGTGCATGTTGCTCGTAACAATCCAAAGGGAGACATTCTGCCCACAACGATCGGCTCCAAGGTGTGAAAGCGTCTCTTTTCGTTCTTTTCCCCGCGCAAATAACAGTCTGATCCTCAAACTGACACGTAAATCTTCATTCGCTCTGTGTGTTTCCAGCACGAGCAAACCCAGAGACTAACATGTCTCAACCCACCAGTTCAACATGTCCAGTTCAACCATGTCGCCAAGAACACATGGCGATACAAACAAATTTTACGCGACATGAGACACGCTTGCAGGTGACTATCGGCCATGGAGCTGTCCTGCACGCGTGCACAATTGAGGATGAGGTCCTCATAGGAATGGGTGCCAAGGTCCTAGACGGTGCGGTCGTCAGGCAGGGCGCAATTGTCGCTGCAGGCTCTGTGGTAACTCCAGGCACGGAGGTGCCTTCTGGGCAGGTGTGGATGGGCACTCCTGCACGCTACATGCGGGATGTGGACCCAGCAGAGTCTACCTTCCTGGGCCTCAGCGCCCACAACTACTCCGAGTTGGCCAAGGGGCACTGGAACGAATGCACCAAAGTGTACTTGGTGCGCCTCTATCGTACGCTGTACTCTGCAGCTTGCTCACTGAATGCTGTGGGCCCATGTCTGCTGTACGCATGCATTCACAGTGTCGCACATGCACGGTAGCTGCAGGAATTACGCAACTGTCGATTGCGAATGTCCTGCACCTACCGTGCAGTTCTGCATGATAAAGAGCAGGAATAGCTGGTACCTGGTTTGTTATATTCTCAGGCCGCGAGCAGATGCCTGTGGCTGGGTAGTGTAGTCAGCACAGCCGCCTGTGGCCACTCCAGTGCGCGTCATGAGGGTGGCACACTCGGCAGGAAACTAACAGCATGGTGTTTCTCAGAGGGTACCTCTAGATCAAAGAAAACCGGTCTTTGTTCCGTGATTAGGCACAGAAAATCAACATTTGGCCCGAGTGCTCCGGACAGTTTCCTAAAATTTTGTGCAAGCCTGTCCGTCACAGGCAGCAGATGCCATGGGGGCTGCCACAGTGGAGGTGCTTGCGGGGCAAGTCGTCTCCTTGTTGGAAAAATCAGGCTCCGTAGTATTTGTTGTTCTCGTGGCAGAGGCAGCATGCTGCGCAGCAGTAAGGATGACTCGAACAGTCATCGTGTCGCGAGCGCTTGTCTTGTTTTGGGCAGTTGTGCGCAATTTTGCGCTGTTTTTGGCTGTTTTCACATGTGCGAGCTTCGTCAGGTTGGCCAGCAACGAACGCCACCGCACATGCATGTGCGGTGGCACTCACAGCAGGGCACACCAGCATCCTCAGTGATGGAAGTGTGGCGTGTGCCTTTGTCGCTGCGATGTGGTATCGACTCAGATCTGTGGCGAATGAGTAGCGAATGTATACATCCACAAAATGAACACCGGGAAGCGCAACAGGGTTGCTTTAGTGTTGATTTATCAGCCTGGGCCAAAATAATTAGTTGTTTCGAGCGCGGTCACCCCGGAAAATCATCAGAAAGTCGTGAATTGTTCTACGTGCGACCCCCTCAACACAATATTTCGCCGAGGTAATTACCTTCTCCCAATTCCTTAACAGCAACCCTGAACCGCCAAGAGTGTGTACATCTAGAAGCATCTGTCAAGAGCCCGCATGTTTCTGCATGTGTATGCATGTATCTGAAGCAAAATTGCACAGATGATTGCTCATCACAGGGGGGTGTGTATGTATTGTAGGGGTCAAAACCTCCACATTGTTGGGGCTTTTTCCCCCTGGGGTTTTGAAGTCGGACGTCTTCAGGGGCGTGCAGTGTGTGCTGGCGTCTCCTGCTTGTTACCTGTGCACTGCAGCGAGCAGGGTGTCATTGAATAAGCTGCTTGTGGTGACACTCACATTGACAGTGGCGTAGTACTGAAGCACGATGCGTGCAAAGACGTAAGAGCATCTGCGACAATACGCTGCAGGTGGTGTGTGTTTACATCGCCAGGGGCGCGGCTCACAAGCTTGTGGTGTGTGTGTGTGTGTGTGTTAAAAAGTAGAAACCATAAGGTGACGATAGGTCTCGAACCAGCAATCACTCGGCCCGCAGGCACAAATCCTAAGTACACACACAATCAATCAACAAGCACAGGCACATCCATGCCCTCCAC
>JAUMHD010027947.1:0-32342 GCA_032359135.1 Ulvella scutata
TACTTCTGCTGCGCGGGGTGCGTGACGACGACATCCACGATCTTGATGGTGCCACTGGGCATGACCACCATGATGTCACCGCGGCGTTGGTCAGCTGCCCGCCGCTGGTCAGGCATACCACCGATGTGGCGGTAAGAGGGCTCCAGACTGGAGTCGCAAGAAGCACGGCTGGCGACCCGGCGCACGGCAGACGCCAAGAGATTATGGCGCATCTGGGTCATCTTTGCAACTTTCTTGCAAACCATCGCGTGGTCTAGAGTTGCGGCGCACCCCGCGCCGCAGAGGCATGGCGGGGGGGTCACGGCGGTGGGCACGCCCAAGCCCATGCGGTGGCGACCACAGGCAACAAACGTGTCGTCGCCGATGGTCGTGGTGCCACCCGGCGTAGCCATGAGCCACGCACTCGCAGGGGCGCCTGCAGCGCTGCGCAATCGCGCGGCATCGCGCTTGCCATCTGGCTGGGCCGAGAACCCATCCAGCAGCGCGGCGCCCTGTCTGTCTGCAACGCAGCGAGCGACATCGCGTTGGACGAGCGGCAACACTTGACGTACGGTCTGTGCACTCATGGCGCGAGCGCCTTGAGGCCATCCGCAGTCAGTGGCGCAGTCGTCGAACACACGCTGCCAGGCAGAGCGAAGGCGTGCAACAGCAAGGCCACTGAGGGGCCGATACTGCGCAGGAGCCTCCGCCATGACCAGCTGCGCTGATGGCACACCGGACAGGAACGCTGCTGTGGCGCCCAGCTCGGTGGTGACCAGAAGGCCGAAGCCACCGTGCTAGAAGTAATCTCAAGTGCAGGAGATGATTATCTTCGGTGTCTGAGAATACACATATATCATCCAAATATGTAGCAAGGAATTCAGGGAATGACATCGTAGCACCGTCTGGGAGCTCTGCGGGGAGCTCTGCGGGGAGCGCAAACACTGCATCCATCATGTGCTGAAAGGTAGAGGGTGCACCGCATAGACCGAAGGGCATGACACGAAACTCAAAGTTACCGTATGGTGTGGTGAAAACTGTTTTGGGGACATCCTGTTCACGCATCGGTACCTGCCAATAACCAGAGACCAAATCAAGTTTAGAGAAGTAACGTGCCGAACTAATCTTATCAAGCAATGCAGCAATCCGGGGAAGCCGGTAGGCTATTTTGTTCAAAGTATTTTTGTTCAACTTGACATAGGAAATACAGAAGCGTAGGCCCCGCTTACCAGTCACTGGATCAGGCTTCTTTCGAGCGAAAACAATAGGGGCTGCATGGGGAGATAAAGATGGCAAAATCCAGCTGTTTTCCCACAATGCACTTAAAACACGTTTCAGTTCGGCATCTTCATCTGGTGACAACAGACGGGGTTGTGCCGCGAAAGGTTTAGAGTGCTCAGAGAGCGCAATGGTATGTTCAATAGGCTTGCCATCGAGGCCAAGCCGCTGAGGTGGAACCCCTGGGGGCAGTTGCGAAACAAGTACATCCGAGAAATCAGACAATACTGCTTTTACTTTTGGGTGGTCAGCACCCTTGCCAGCGTACAAGAACTCATCAGTTGACGTTGAAGTATCAGGATCTGCACAACGAATAAAACCAACAAAAACCTCATGTTCACAGATCTCGTTGCTAGCACAAAGGTCAGCAAACTGCCGCATTGTACAAAGTTCTATAAGGTCGGTCTCAACGTCGGGCAATGAATCACGAGAAATCACTGGGATTGTATACACGTTGTCAACTTCAGGACGAGGGTCTCGAAGCTTCATAAGCCGCTTGCGCCAACGGAGATCAGGATCGTATTGCTCTAAGAAGTCAAGTCCAAGAACCACATCTAGGCCAGGAAGATCGGCAACTAAGAAGTGAAACTGTACCCGAAACCCTTTTAATTTCAAAGAGCAACGTGCTAACTGGCCTGTTGACCGATCAGCAAGAAAACCGCTGGACTGCATAGGCTTTGGTTTAATATTATGTTTTTGACACCATTGCAATGACGCGAAAGAAGCGGAAGCACCGCTGTCCACGAGGATGGTGGCAGGAGGTTCGGATACATAACCCTCAAATAGAAACGGACGGGTATTAAATTTAGGGGCAAGACTAGAAGAACAGGCTGAGAATCAGGAACAGGGTACACAAGGTCGTCATCATCTAGACAAGATTCAAAGGGAGCAAAGTCAGGCTTGGTAAGCAAAGGGGGGTCGCGATCAGCCGCAAACACAACAGCAGAGCAGTTACCTGCTCCTTGTCCTTCTTCTCCTTCTCCTTCCACTCGCCTTTCTCCTTCAGCTCTTTGATGCGGCGGCATTCGTTGGTGGTGTGAGTGTGGTTCCATTTATGGAGTGTACAATACTTATCACCTTTTCCAGCCGTTTTGGGTTTATTCTTGTCGTTCGTGGGAGACTTGCCTGCTGAGGAAGTCGGAGGGAAGATACCTTTCAAATCATGACCAGTACGGCCGGGAATGGATCTTACCTGGTCTTCGACTTCCAATGCCTGTTGATGCACTGTCTCGACGGAGGGCAGATCACTATTCCGGTTACACACTAGCTGAACGATTTCCGGCTTGAGGGAACGAAGATATTTGGAGGCAACCACGTCTGGAGGACTTTTGATACCAAGTTGCTGAAGCTGATGCCACAGCTTGGTGAATTTAATGTGGTGTTCTGCGACCGCACCCTTCTCGGTGAATTTGTCCCACGTGTCCACAAGTACGTATCGACGAGCAGTAGGTGTGGTAAACCGTTGCTCAAATGCCTTTCGAAAGAGGTGGTATTGTAACAAGTCGGGTGGGTCACCGTGCTCTCGAAAGATGCCCAGAGCCTGTTGCTCACGAAACCACGAATAAGCAGGTGTATTGAGGGAAAATGCGAGGGAAGCGTAGTGGGTTTTGTCGTTAGGTTCAGTATTGGCCAAAGCGAACTGGGTGTCTAATGCAGCAAGAAAATCACTGGCGTCAGCACCGTCAAGGCTGTAGCCTTTGAAAACCGGCAAATCACTCGGCTTAATATGCCTACCGCGGCTAGTACTGGCCGGGGTGGTTGCTGCGTTTTGAGCCTGGATGGCTGCTGAGACGGTGGAAGATATTATAGTCGCAAGAACCGCGGGGTCAAGCTCTGCGTTCGTGCCTGACAATTGAGCACCAGCAGCAGGAGCAGCCTGCGCCAAAGCTGCTGCTGCAGCAGCAGCAGCAGCAGCGGCTGCAGCCTGAACACCACCGGAGCCTGTTGTGTCGGCCGGTTGCGATGTAGTGATGGATTACGCGACCCGCGCTGCGACGTCGACATATGCCTGACCACGTGAGCAAAGTTAAGATTACGCGAGGAAGCGCGTGCTACGTGAGTGCCAGGAAATAATTATGCGAGGGATCGCTATCAAGACTGTCTTGGAATAGAAGGTTCCGACTTCTCCGGGTATGGACAGAAGGTAAAAGTAAAACTGAATTTGGGTAGCAACCCAACTGACAGGTGCAGCAGGGACGTCTGCGCCACAATTCGGGCGATCAGCTGCTGTGAAAAAAACAGTGACCCAAAGACAGCGACGACCTGATATCACTGGCAAGGGGGAAGGGAGAACGCTATCAGATTGCCTTAATCTACTGATAGTTGAGGACCTTACGGTTTGTCACTGTCGCGTTACGTGACCACCACAACCTTTCGTAGCAAAGAGCTAGTTAGGGTGTCGATACGGGCGCGGCGCACTGCCCCGAACCAACTTCGTCACCGCTCGCTAGTGCAATAGTGTACCACTACGACACAGGTCCATACGATTTTAACCCACGAGCGTCTAGGATAGCTGAACTGAGAAATGCGTAGGGTAGAAGCGCGCAACCCACCGCGTCAATTCTCTAACAAAGGGAACTAGCGTAGCAGCGAGAGAACAGGAAAGCACCGGGAATAACAACTTCTGCGATACCAAATGTTGTGTGTACGCCATGCGAGTCAGATTCCAGCGCAGAGGAGTAGACTGAGTGACTCCCTGAGCGTGTTAGGTGATTGAAACGCAAGACTGTGGTGCTATTCTTTACAACGAATTCATGCATACTAGATTCCAAATCAACCTTCCACGAGTGCCAACGACTGGCAGCTTATAACCTAGCGCTACAAGCAGAGATGCTTGGTAGCAGCAACATACAATCATGCATGGCATAAGCGCATTGTCATGAATTATTAATACATCACATGAAATCCTAGTGTCTCAACACAGCTGAACCCAACAATGGGGGGTAGAAGCGCAGAAGCAGAAGGGGGGGGGGGGGGGGGGTTGGCTGCGGACCCAGATGCACGACACCGATATCTTCCTCCAAACACACGTTCGCAGTACAGGCGATGTTGTCTTGAATGACGGACACCTAGCGGGACACAAGATTGCACTAAGTCTACGCACGATGATCTCTAGGGCAATTTCACAACATATCAAGGCACAGCAGAACGTCTGATATTACAATCATATGACAGCACTGTGCTAGGCTTCGTAGGCGTGGACTGCAACAGCCTACGGCATGCTGTTCATGTTCCAAACTGCGACAGCGATTGCTGTACCCACATTTTGAGCCCTATCTATTTCGAATCAGAGCACTTATTCATCACTGGACTTCATACCTGGGCACTCCACAATACAGGACATGTTGAATACTGCTAAGCATCGAGAACACCAAGCACGCTGTTCTTCTCCATTCCAGCCTGCTGTGCGCTTACTCTTTGTACACTGCAGAGCTTCAAGGATTTCATTTAACGCCCTAGGCCGAACCGACGACGAGAACCTCCCCGCGCTGACGTGTCAGATGTTGGTATGGGGGACTGTGCAGGAATCTGCCACGGTGCCTGTTGTGGCGCCTCTTGGGCAGGGCCGCTGCCTTGCAGCTGCATGCATACGACACCGTGTAAAGTGCATTCTGGAAATGCTTTGTTGACTGCTGCTTGGCAGCTACTGTTCTAAGAGCTGAGAAAAGAGTGCGGAGAATCATGGAACTTGTGTACGCCTGCTTCCCAGGATATTACAGTACGCCAGAGTAATGTCAGGGTACAAGACAGTGCAAGTGGGACTCCGAGTGCCTCAGAGATGACAGGAACCAGCCCATATGGGCACAGTTGGCGTGGACAATCAGTGCTGTTGTCAGCGAGGTCATGCCAGCAAACTCCTGTTGCAGGTTGGCACTACCCGATTGAACAGTAGCACAGCCAAGTCTGGATTCCTGGGCAGCTTCACCATCCGTTTTTGTGACATGTAAGCACACTAGGCTGCACTCAAGAGTTATTCCACACATTCAGAAGCAGGATTTGGAGGTTGCGGCGCGAACTTGTTAATGAGGAATCGAGACAGGACTGGGCATGCGACAAAAAAGGTTATGCACAGACCTACATATCTACCATCAGATGTATAGACCTGCTTTTACAGTAGCTTGAACCGTACTGTTTGGTGGTCTTTCTGGAATTGATGCACTGCTGAGATCATGCTGATCATCCTATTCTGGAGGCTCTCTGCCACCCTGCACATGTTACCAGTCACTGTTATGCAGTGTACATGTTGACTATGCGAGCTGAAGATGCACAGCAAGTCCAACAAGGGGATGCAGACCACGAAAAGTTGGCTGAAATGTGTGAGTGCACCCATGCTTGCCCTTTCGATATCTTGTCGTCAATCTGAGCTTCATTCTGAGTCAGAATTGGTGCCACAGTGCGTGCATATATGTAGTCAGCCCCGTTTGCACATGCAAGGAAGTATACCAATCCAATCTTCGCTTCTGAGTACAGTGGTACCCTGCATTGGGACCGGACCTCAGCACGAGGACCAGACATCAGCATAGCAGGATTGGAACATACCTCGTCACGAATAGAACAGCATAGAGCACTGGAGATGGCACTTTGAGGTTTCGTTGGAGGAGGATGCTAACATAAACAAATGTGCATGCTGCGGAAAGAACATACCAGAATAAGAATAGATCCGAGAATCGCTCCAATGCAGAGTACAGCACTATCACGATCCTGTATGGCACAAGAGGGGCTCTCTATACATCGTCTTATGATGCCTGCCGTTGATGCATCCTACTCAAGTACTCCACCAAGGTTGCCTGCTGGTGGATGCCTTGATGTAATTGGTTTCATGTCACGTACGCTTGTAGTGTGCAAGTAGACTATGATCAGATACGTGCAGGGAAATTCAACGTTTCCAGCAGCTAGCCCAGCGTCGAAAAGCAGCCCTACGTACCAGTATATGCACCACTGCTTGTGATTATTCTTCTTGTGCTCCACGTCTTTGAAGCACTGATATGCTGGCCAAACGAAGCCGAGGACTGTCCTGCAATTGCAAACGCGAACCTGGTCGGCCATGCTCCGACGCGGTATCATACCACGCTATCGATGTGAACATAGAGCTTGCCAGAAACAACATATTGTATCTATGCTCGGCCGATTTGCCGTCGGAACAAAATTTGTGGCACACACGACGAATAGACATGAGCATGTGTGGACGGTGAACGCACGTCACCGCTTTGCACAGTATTCCACTCAGCATGTTTCCCTATAGTCGAAGAAGGTTGTCTACGGGGGCGCTGGTGGTCAACGGCTGGTAGGCGTCTGTGTGCCGAATCAGGCGATGCTGTGTCGAAGGTCCGCCAAACGTGTCGCGGCCTGTGCTTGTGTCACACAAGAAGCTTGCACTGCAACCTAGGTCGTTCCTGGCTTCTGATGTTGTTGCAATACGTGTCGATTGTGCACCATGAAGACGTCTAGAGACGATTCTGGTGGATGCATGTGAATCCAGAATTCTGGAGAGTTGTGTGTTGCATTGTGCCAGCGCACCAAAGCGAATACTTGGTTAAAACTGCTCGATGTATTCTCTTGAATCTCCAGAACATGAAGCTTGCTTGGGTTTCCTTTGAGAGAGTCGCGTGCCTTGTGTTGTTACCTTGTAGTGGAAGCCAAAGCCAGCGCTCCTGATGGACAGTGCTTCAGGGGAAGGTGTCTTCACTGTGAAGAATAATGCGCAGAGTCAGAATATCAGGTATGCGTCGCTTCTTGGCGTGCTGTCAGCTATCGCTAGCGTGACACTGTAACCAGTGTGTTTGCTTGCAGCGTGTATGCCCGTGTGCGACCTAGTTCTTCACTTGAGACAGCGGACTGGAAGTTTGCTGACAATAGCGTGTCTTGCACACGAGCAACCAGCACCAAGGAGTACCATCTGGATGGCGTATTCAACCACGCCAGCACACGGCAAGTGTATAATAGATCCACCAAGCATCTCATTCAGCCCGTTATTGACGGTTTCAGCTGCACAATATTCGCGTACGGTCAAACTGCGAGCGGTAAGACCCATACCATGCGGGGCACAGCTGCAGAGCCTGGTGTCATAGTTCACGCAGTGAGGGACCTGTTTGCGGATGTCGTCAAATCCGCAAGGGAGCAGAATCGAGAATTCTGTATTCGTGCATCTTATCTTGAGGTGCGTTGTTTCTCTTTCTTTTCCTGTGGGGAAGGGAAATGTCTTCTGCAAGGTGGTCAAAGCAACACCTCAAGGTAACACCTCAAGGTAACACAACACAAGCAACATGCAGATATACAACGAAGAGGTAAACGACCTCCTGGACCCTGCAAAACGAAATTTGAGTATCAAGTCAGACAACGAGAAAGGAATTATGGTTGCTGGGCTGTCGGAGTCGCTGGTGTACAATGTTGATGATGTCATGCGTGTGTTCGAGTCTGGGGACATGAACAGACGTGTTGGGGAGACCAAGATGAACGAAGCTAGCAGTAGGTCTCACAGTATATTCAGAGTGGTACGGCTTCCTGACCGCTTCAATAATAGCATTTCCAAGTGCTGTCTCATCCTTGCGTGTGCACAGCCATACTCCCAACATTACTCCCATACACACCTTGTCATGCATATAGGTCGTGGAGAGTACAAACATTGAAGAGGCAGAGAAAGCGTTGCAACAGAACAATGGAGCAATGGATGCAGCTGTGACTATCGGTGAGTTGAACCTGGTTGACCTTGCTGGGTCAGAGCGAGCGAACAAGACAGGTGCAGAGGGATCACGGTTGAAGGAGGGAGCCAACATTAACAAGAGTCTTCTTACCCTAGGTCTCGTTATAAAAAATCTCAGCGACAGTGCTGGCCAGGGAGGTGTGCTCTTCTTTCGCTCATGAACTGTAATGGAATCAGTGTTCGTGGTCGCGGCATTGTGTTTCGTCACTATTATCGCAGTTTGGCTAAGAGTGCTGGGAAAGACTTTCGTGATGGTGCTGTTGTACCATTCGAGTGAAGGGGTGGATATTTTGTGTTAGTTGCTTTTGGCTAGTTGGGTTCATGCCTATTCACTACCTTTCCGGTTTGTGAGGCGGAATGAGTGTTGGGAGGGGAGATGTGCTACAAAGATACACGAAAGAAGAATAAATGAAAGCTAGGCAACTAAACAACCGATAGTTTTTAAAGGTCGTTTCAATACTCCTGTACACTGCACACCTGTGTCATTTTGATGTGTACACAACAGAGTTCGTATATGACACGCTCGGAGTCTTCGTTGTCAAGTATCGGAGGTGCAACTCAACCACCTGCCACACACTGCTGGCCCCGTCACTGTCTATGTAAGACACACTGCTGGGCGGTTGTGCAAGGTTCGTATAAGCATTCTACCTGAAGTTTAAAATCGCAATCTATTGCAAGTTCCAAAGAATGCTTCGGTCTGTGTGTACCAGAGAATCAGGCGTAGGCTTAGCAACAGTGAATATTTCCAGAAACAGCATGTTTCGATCCATCCAGGGCATTGTGGTGTAGGTAGACACATCCCCTACAGAGACTCCAAGCTCACCAGGATTCTTCAGCCATCCCTGGGAGGTAGTGGGCGCACAGCAATCATCTGCACCATCTCCGCTGAGCAGGTGCATTGTGAAGAGAGCCACAACACATTGGAGTTTGCCACACGGGCCAAACGGGTTGTCAACACCGTGTCAGCCACTGAAACCATGACCTCTGCAGCTCTGCTCAAGCGACAGGCCAAAGAGATCGACAAACTGAAGGAGCAGCTGCGGGCGACGGGGTAAGCACTGCTACGCATCTGGCAGCCCTGTGTTGCAGAGTAGGCCCTGCTAGAAAATAGGTCCTCCTATGGATTGTTACAGTCTCT
This sequence comes from Ulvella scutata, assembly GCA_032359135.1. Classification (NCBI taxonomy): domain Eukaryota; kingdom Viridiplantae; phylum Chlorophyta; class Ulvophyceae; order Ulvales; family Ulvellaceae; genus Ulvella; species Ulvella scutata. The sequence goes on from JAUMHD010027947.1 coordinate 9,096, forward strand.
AAACAACCTGCGTGAACCTGATTTGAGCCAGCCTCATGACCCAACAGATAATCGAATGTTGGCAGGCAGAAAGCTTGCACATGTGCTGCAGTATTTAAGTACCTGTACTTTCGTGCACCTGAATTGCAGATTGCACGGCGTGGGTGCGTGGGCATGCTTGCAGTCAGGGAGTGTGTGCATTTGTTGCAAGCGGATAAAATAAAAACTGAACTCAACTGAACCCAAACAGCAGTCAGTGCCTTTACCAAAAGAACTGCGTACAGGGAAACTGATATGGCTGACGGAATAAAGGAGTTGCAGCAGCGTCTGCTTGACATGGAAAAGGAGCTCGAGATGAAAGAGGCCATGAACAAGCAGGTCACCAAGGAGGTATGCCCAACTCTCTGTGCACGTTTTTGTGGGTTGCATTGTTCATTTCTCAACCACGGTAGTAGAGTCCAGCACCATCCAGGCTCAGTGGTCCTGCTATGGCAAGTACATAGCAGGATAGGTTCCAGTGACAGTCTTTTGATGGTGAGGGGAACCTGGATAGAGCGCTCACGCTATGTGCAGAAAGAGTTTTATGAACGGCAGAACACGATGCTCGCGCATGCCGCTGCTCGCACATGCAAAAGGGGCCGACGCCGTGACACCTTCCACTTTGACCACCGCTCCTTGGGCCCTGCATCCCCCGGTTCCCCCGTTTGCAGCGTCATGTCTGGAGAAGGTGGCTCTGTTCTGCACGGCCACATGGGCACAGTGTTAGAGGCGCTGCAGGAAGAGGATAACGTCACCGACGCAAGCGCCTTCATTTCTGGCGACCTTGACCCTGATGTTGGAGCTGTTAAGAAACCTCGTCGTCAAGGTTGGTGTCTTCCCATTCATATGCACAGCAGCGACAGGGCCCATCACTCATCCATGCGTAGTATCACTCATCCATCCCTATTACTAAAAGCATCTTTTTAGAATGCGATATATTAAAGGTGAAGCTGGGTGGGACTTGAGGTGGGATGGTGGTGTGTGCCAGGTTTGGTGATTGCGTTGTCTTTTATTTCTGCTGCAGATGGATACCAGAGCATTCTGTGTGGGGGCGGGCCCAGTGTGTCAGGTGCATCGGTGACCACGCCGTCATTGCAGGGTCAGTCATGAGCGAGGCAGCAATCGCCACCGAAGCAGACACAGACTTCTGCAACACCCGCCCCAACACTGCAACCCCAGTCGACGAGCCGTTTGCTCAGGAACTGCGAGCTCAGATGCGGCAGCTGAAGTCTCAAAAAGCTGAGCTAGAAGCTGCCCTCTCGCAGCAAAAGCAGGATGCGCAGACCCGCGAGGAGCAGCTGCTTGAAGAAGTTGCAAGTGCCCACACAGAAACTGTGGCAATGGACCAACACCGGGAGGCGCTAGATGAGGTATGTATCCATTGCTGCCTGCATGCTTGTCTAATAAGATCGGATGCAAGAAAGCCGGATATGACTTGATTGCTGTTCTAAAGAGCACTGTTTGTCAATGCCCATGAGTTAATCAAACTGGAGCAGTGTTGTGCAGGATCTCAAGCGCACTAAACTGAGCCTGGCAGCTCTGGAGTGCCAGCAGCGCAAGGGGAACAGCGAACTTGCCCAGACTGAGGAAAAGCTTGCAGGCCTCCAGCAGCAGATTGAAGCACTGGGTTCGGAAAAAGACGGACTGGTTCAACAGATGGAGGAGCTGAAGGCTCAGCATCAGCGACTTCAGGAGGAGAAGAAGCAAGCAGCTGAACGTGCACAACAGGAGCTTGCAGAGAAAGCTAGACAGCTTTATGAGGCACAACATGCCACAGACAAATCCAACGTGTGTATCTTCCGATCTGGTGTTTGCCATTGTTGGCATGAATTGCACCTCATTGCTGTTGTGTACCCACACATCAACGCGTATCTGGCCTTTGAAAGTCCATTCAAGTACACAGCTGGCTTGCAAGTCACAAACTCACAGTGAAGAAAGAAAGATACTGTAAAGATTCATAACCAGGAGTGTGCGTTACAGGTGGATGTGAGCCTGTTGCGTGAGAGAGAGCAGAACAGACTTGCTGAAGTTGAAAAGCACATGGCAGCGCAGAAGGCTCTACGAGAAGAGGTGGATGCTGCTCATCTGAGAGTGGAAAAAGCAGACGATTCTCGCAAGGCTGCTGAGGAGAGTCTGGAGGATGCCAGTGAAGAGATTGAGAGGCTCCGCAATCACATCACTGACCTGGAAAGTCGCAAGCGACCTCCGCTATACCAGAGGAAGCAAGAAGAAGAGCTCCAGGTCCGGAAACAAGCGATTTTTTTTTTCAAACCAAGTGAGATATTTCAAGCGCGTCTGTCCAGCCCAGAGTGCCTACTTCTTGATGCAGAGGAAGGATTTTCCAAGTTTTATTTCAGGTGCATTTGCGCCTACCCAACATGACCCCTAAATTGCAAAGGAGACTTCATACTAGGAATGCTAGTAATTCACAACGGCACAGCCTTCGAGGTCCACTTGTGGGTGATGTGCAGGCTGCAGTGGAGCATGCATCAGAGTGCGAGCAGCGGGCTGCAGCTGCAGAGGCCGCCCTGAAGGCTGTGCAGCATGAGCTGCAAGCGGCACAGAACGACGCTGAGGACCATAAGGAAGAGCTTAAGCGGGTTCAAAGCCGCCACGAAGAGGAGGCGAAGGACATTCGTGTCAAGGCAGACTTCGAGCTTCAGGAGGCTCACACTGTTGCTGACAAGGTAGGTCCCACCACATGATGTTGCTGCCTTGTTATTCTGTAATGTTGCTGCTATGATGTTGCTATTCATGATGTTGCTATTCATGATGTTGCTATTCATGATGTTGCTATTCATGATGTTGCTATTCATGATGTTGCTGCCTTGGTATTCAATTGATCACAGCAATTTGACAGTCCGTGTCAGTCAGTGACAGCCAGCCTCTACGTCTCATGTTCTCGAGGCTTAATGTTGTGTGAGTTCGCAGAATTTAAACTTCAGAAGAACTTCGGAATATACAATTCACTATTGCCTGTTACTTTTTTTTGTGATTTTCGCATCTAGTCCTGAATCATCGTCTGTTGGCAGACCTCAAGGTTATATCTACAAGCTTCACAGCTGCAGCATACACTGCTACCTGTCGCATGGTCTTGTGCGTGAGTATCGATGCAAAACATTTTCACCATGCACATGTTGAAGCAGAAACTGTACCATGGCTTGGGGAATCGTGCAGGTCAAGCAGGTGCTGGAGGAGAAGATACAAGGGGCCCAGAACACCATTGCAGACCAAATTGAAGAAATGCATGCTCTGAAGCAGCAAATTCATGAAGCCGAAGAAGCTGCACAGGAAGCCAAGTCACTGAGCGAGGCTGAAGTTGCATCCAAACAAGCAGAACTTGCTGAAGCTCTGGGCACGATTCGTACGCGCCTTCACTGCTCACTGCTGCTTCCCAGGCATTCACTCAGAGCCAGACTCTGCAGCTGCGCTTCATACAAGCACCTACTATTTTGCGAGCCGGAAGGTTGATGCCATGAATCACTGACAACCGCCATACAGACCCCTGAACCATGATATTGTGTCTAGTTACAACAGGTCGCATGCCCCTGTTCTGTTTGCTGTCGGAACGAACAAGAACAGTTTCATACTGCATTGACTACTCTGTTGTTGCAGCAGCCACGGCAGTGTGAGCATGAGTGCAGGTGGGTATGAGGATGCCATGCTGGCCAGCAGCGACCGCACACAGGAGCTGGAGGAGCAGGTGGAAGCTCAGGAGCACACTGTGGCAGAACTCACTGCCAAGGTCGAGGCGGCCACACAGCAGCTGGCAGACACACAAGCCGCTGCTGCGGCCTCCGCAGCAGAGGCTGCTGCTGCACATGCGGCTGCTGTGGAGGAACTGAATAAAGTTCACACCACTGAAATGGAGCAGATGGTCAGCAAGGCTCTAGACATCGAGGTGCGCTGTTGTTTTCTGCATCCTTTTGATGCTCCAAGTGCCCACTCTTTGTGTGGTTTTATTGAGCAGTGCATCAGTTGTTCCATGTGCAGCTTTTGAAACGCATGGCCGCAGTAGAATGATGGTGTTCTGCCCCAACCCTGTGGCTTGTTTTATTGAAGAGAGCGTTGTGCATGTGCCTGGTCACAGTGGGTGCTTGGCAACTGCTGCCTTGTGTACTGAAATATCATCGTTGGAGTGTGGTCAACCTAGTTGTTGTGCAGGCTGAAGCAGAGAAAGAAGCAGCAGACAAGGCAAAAGAAGCGCAGGAGCGTGAAGCTGCAGCTGCTGCAGAACACCAGCACGCGCTGCAGCTCAAGGCATCTGAGTTTGCAGCACTGCTGGGGGAAAAATCCAAGCTGCAGGTGCTTGTGGATGAGTCTGCTGCTGCTCACAAGGCCCATGCTGAACTCAAGGAGCTTCGTGTTCGCTCCAAGTATGTGTCTGTTGTATCCCTACATAGGGGTCCATGCTCCCATCCACAACTGTTGATGAAACCAAGGTCACTGACGACTGACACATGCAGTGCTACATGTCTCAGTGGTCAGTGACCTTGGTTTCAAGAACAAGCTGTGCTGTACCCAAACATGTACACCTACCCAGTGTCCTTTGGGTTCAACTTCATGTACTGCTCGGTTGTAGTTTGTTGTGTTTGACTATGTTGAGGTTGACCCTGAAAATAAACCGGGTGGAGTTCCTTGCAGAACCCTTGTCTAATTTATTATGTACTTCACCTTTGTCTGATGTCGGCTAATCATTCGGAGGATGCAGCTTTCTGGTTTGTGTGCAGACAAGAGATTTCGCAGCTAACGATGCAACTAAAGGCAGCAAACATGAGCAGCAAAGGGGGTGACAAGGCACGACATGGTATGGCGAAGGACATCGAGAAGGTTCAGAAGAAACTTGCTGACGCAGAGAGTAAGCTGCGCAATATGAGTGATGAGAAGCTTCAGCTGAACTCCGAGAAAGCTGCTCTGGAGCGCAAGGCGAAAGTTGCTGAGTCACAAATCAGCAAGCTCACCAAGGAGCTTGAGAAGAAGGATAGCGTCTGTTCTCGCAAGATTTCTGGCGTTCAGGAGGTCTGCTCTCTGAAATCGAAATCTGAATGTCAGCCATGTCATCCCTAAACACTGTCTGGTTACCACTCCGACAACCAAGTGTCATCCACGCTGTGGAGTCAGCAGCGATGAATCTTTGTCATCTTTTCTTTTCCATGACCTCGTAAAGTAGCAATTTCTCGAGTAGCATTACTGGAGCTGGTTGATGTTGAATGTGTTGTGTTCCAAAGGGCACACACGCAAGGCATGCGCTTATTCATGCCACCAGATACTGGCATGCAGGAACTGAGCAAAGCACAGAAGCAAAAGGCTGTGCTGGAGTCATCTATGCAGCACTTGCAGCTCAGGCACGACGAGCACGTGAAAGAGTCCACTAGCAAGGCAGAGACAGCGTCTGCAGCGCTTGCAGAGGCCCAACGACTCAACACTGAGTATGCTGCACGACTGGAGGAATGCCAGATGAGCTACATGGAGCTGGAGGCCGAATCAGATGCTCAGCTGTGCGATCTCGTGCTCTGAACTTTGCCACAGTCAACATGCATGTTCCAGGATGGATTGTATCGATGCTAAGGCTGCAGTACTTGCAGTGTATGCTCTTAGTGCACAGAAAAAGCTACTATGCCATGTATACATCACACGACCAGTCAAGTACACAACATTATGGATTTCTTGCTTGGTTGTGTACCAAAGCAACTGGATCTGATGTGCTCCAGTACTAGTACTGCCAGCACTTGATCTACTGTCACCCCTCCATAAAGACAGAGATCAGATCATCGTTGGAGCTCTCCACTGATGACAGAGATGGTAGATAAGGATCTGCAATGCACCAGATCGCTGAATCGTCTCGCTGAGAAAGCATGTAACGAGCTGAGAAACCATGCAATCGATTTGGACAAACAATTACACGCAAGTCACGAGAATACCTTTTCCGAGATGGCGGTACTGACAAACACAGTGGCGCATGCAGGGATCAGCTGAAGAAGACTCATGAAGACCTCACTTCTAGATCAGAAGAGCTCGCTGAGATGACAAATGCGAAGGAGTCCCTTGCAGCACAGCTGACCGCCACCGAGGCCACACTGGAGGAGCAGGCCCGCAGCTGCCAGGCCGTTGAGGAGGACCTTGAGCAGTGCCAGGAGGACCTTCTACAGTGCACTGAAGCCCGCAAGGCCCTTGAGGTGTGTTCTGAGTGCAGCACCTCGTTTAGTTCTTTACTTTTCGTGCCTCTTGCATCTGGCTAGGCAGTAATCAGTAAGCACCCAATCAATTACACAAGCACCCACCACTTCACTCGGATAGCACAACAGCACGGTCACAAAAGCGTCCCCCAATACACTCCTGTACTATGCATCGCCTTGGAATGGTGTATGCTTCTTTTGATGTTGTTTCGGAAGCAGCTGCACAGTGTGCCTTGCAGATCCACACTGTTCAACCATACCTTCAGATCCTCCTAAGTTTTCCCCATATTCTGTACGAACTCCATTTCACAGGGGAGTGTTTGTGGTAAGGGAATGCCGCCGGAGTGTGCCAGGGCCTCTGGGTGCCCCATTGTTTGCCCCTTGTTTCCAGACAAAATTCAGGAAAGAGAGCTGGCGCTCATACACTGATGCGCAACTACCCTAGTGTTGCAAGTTCAACACAAACCGGCCATCACAACAATAGCAGTTCGTTCGGCACATGCCGTGTTGGTGCATGTCATAGTTGTGGCCGATTCCAGCTGAATCCATGCAGGAACAAGTGGCGACGCTTCAGAAGCTCACGGCAGAGGTCGAGGTGCTCCACGCCCAGCTCGCAGAGCAGAATGTCGCCATGAACGAAGCCGCAATATCCATCCAGACGTCTCGGCGGGAGGCTGACGAAGCCGCCAAGCGCGAGGCCGGCGCTCGAGATGACGGCGCCCGGCAAGTCGGCCGCGTGGCTGCGTTGCAGCAGAAACTTACTGAGAGCGAGAGTGCCCACGAGGCTGCACTACAGAAGTTTGCGGCTGCGTCAGCTGAAGTCACAAAGCTCCAGGAGGAGAATGAAGAGGTGCGTTGATGGATACCTCCCCTGCCCTTCCTGCCTTTCATGTTGCACCTTAAGCCGCCGGCGTCCAATGGCTCCACACGTCCTGGCTAGTGTGTTCACCGTCTCAGCTTCTGTTGACAGTCGAGTCTTCAAGGGCTTTGCTGATGTCATGCATTGTGCATCGCTGCTGTCAGACGCAGAGGTAGCATCTCTCAGAGTACACAGATTAAGGGTTTTCAGAGGGCGGGGGGGGGGGGCATGGGTTCCTAAGTTTGACTTGCTTTCGCACACGCTAACGTTGTCACACTCCGACGAATTACGAAACTGTCAGCCCTGGAGATGCGTGTGCAGCTGGCTCTGTTCCGCGAGCAGCTCCAGAAGGCTCACGAAGAAGTCGAGGAGCTGTACTCTAAGAACGAAGAACTGGAGGTCGCTGTGCAGCAGCTGGTGCCCAAGCTGGCAGAAGCCGATGAGCGTGACAAGGCAGCCGCCGCTCGCCACGAGCAGTCCCTGCAGGAGAGAGAGGCTCTTATGGCGCAGCATGTTGAGGCCCTGGCTGAGAAGAACCAGCGTATCGAAGAAAGCTCCTCCTCAGTGCGCAGCCCCCCCCCCCCTTCCTCATTCCTTTCCCCCTTTTCATCGCGCAACTAAGACACAGCTTCCAGAGTTGCTGTTCCTCTCTGTCTTGTTGATACACGTTTCTTCGTTTGCGGATGTTAGTACTGTTGCACGGTGTTGGGTAGTTTGCACACAGACGCGGCATGGAAGCTGCATGGCAAACACTGTCCTGCTAAGAAGTCTGAAAGATGCTGCGCTCTCATCAACTGCATCCGCCAACACAGATGCTCCCACAGCGCACAATCGCTGTGCTGTGTGGGGGTTGATGAGCCTGCATCGCCGCTACCTTCCTCCTCTTCTCACTCTTGCAAGTAGCGTCTTTGTCTGATGGAATGTCATTGCAAACCGAAAGCACAGAAAAGAACTGACAGTAAAGAACATGAATAACCATGACTTCACTCGAATCACGCAACATCACCATCGCGCAAGTTTCCCCTTCGCACTGCTTCTCATGCTAACATTGGTTTTAATACAGCAGAGAAGGATTCATGTTCAATCACACAAGCATAGAAACACATGTTGAAACATTTAAAAACTCACCACTGAAATGTATTGTATTGGCTGCAGCTTCGAAGCATCAAGATAGACCAAGAGGACGCTGTGGTGAAGAAGGCACAGCTGGAAGGGCTTCTGATCGTAGCAGAGAAGGAGCAGGAGCGCCTACAGGCTGCCAAACGCGCCGCAGAGCGCGACTCGCAGGAACACCTCTTCAACCTGAAGACAGCCGAAAGGGAGCTGAAAGACCTCCAAAAATTCCGGAAAGATGAAACTGCTTCCAACATTCACGCACAGGTTCTCCTCTCTTGGCTGTTGTGTGTGCTACGTGTCCCCACATGTTTTATTTACCTCTTCAGTGTTGAGTCCTGGACATAAGTATCGGACTGCTGTCAGATCTCGATTCGGCGTTCTCATATGTCCTCTGAAAACCCTGGCGACACAACAGCTCAACGAGTGTGTTGCAGCCTAGTTTGTACTCTTAACCAAAGCTGGCGAATCCTGACTTGGCTGGGGTTAGAACATCCCACTTTAGACCTTTGCGTTTCAAACTTCATGAGCGATTCCTTTGAACTACACCGATAGTTGTTGCGCCGCAAGGCACCCCCCCCACCCCCCATCATTTACTGTGCTCCAACGTGTACATAATGCGCCACTACAGCATGAAAGGTGTTCAGCAAGAGCTACTTGCAGCAAGTGCACGAGCTTACACGTGAGCGAGGGGGCTGCTGCAGGTTGAGGACCTGAAAGCCCAGATCGCTGTGCTGGAGGAGAACGAGCAAGATGTGCGGCAGGCGTACACCGTGGACCTCGCCGCCGCAACCGAGCGAGAGAAGGTGGCGCGCGCACTCGCTGGGTCATTGGAGGCTGAGCGGGACAGCCTCCAGCAGGAGCTCCTGCAGCTGCAGAACGCAGGGGCACATCCACCCTCCCATGTGCGCCTTTCTCATGTTTTCACCTGTTTCACCCCTCAGTTTTGAACTGCAAGGCACCTGGTGTGTGTGAGGGTGTATGTGTGGTAAAAAGTAGAAACCATAAGGTCATGATATGTATCGAACCAGCGATTACTCAGCCCAAAGCATGAGTCCAAGTATACACACATTCAATCAGTCAGCACAGGCACATCCATGCCCTCCGCGCATGGTGTGTGTGTGTGTATGTGTGTCATGCTGCTGGGCAGCCTAGTGTACCCTGCTCACCTGGGGACACCATCAGGGACAATCTGTGTTCATATTGGAGCTTCATTCTGCGTCGAGCACCTTCCACAGCACTGTGTGCAAACCACATTCACTTGCTCCCTCATTCAGAAATCCCCGCCTGCTCCTTCCGCTGAACTGCTCCTACTGACTCACTGACTCTTCCAGGATGTGCTTACGAGGCTGCATCCATCACTGCTCTACAGCTCGTTTCCCTTATACATAGGGTAAGGAACATACAGGGTTAAACACAGGGTAGCATGGGGTGTCGCAATTTTCAGCAGTAGTTTCAGCTGTCAGATAACACAATCCCAGTGAGCCTGCGGAGCGCTGGTGGCAACTATCTACTCACTGCTTCCCCTCTGAAAGAGCACCAAGGTAATGGAGTGTGTGTGCATTTGCAGCAGAATCAGGAAGCCTTGCAACTGCAAGCGCAGCTGCATGACTTGCAGCAGGACACCGCACGCAAGATGCAGGAGCTTGAGACTCAGCTGCAGGAGCGCGTTCAGTGGCAGGCCCGGTACCAGCGCCGCCTGGACCAGTACGACCTCCTTGACAAGAAGTCCCGGCGGGAGGAGTGGGAGCGCAAGAAGGCGCAGGACGCGCTCATGAACATCGGCGACCAGCTTGAGGTGCGCCTCCTCGTTCCTTCACATTCTGTGTGTTCGATTCAGGCGCAGGTATTAGTAGTAGTAGTCGCGTTCTGTGTGCTCAGTGCGGGGCCGCTGGGGCTGTGCAGTGTAGGCACGCGCATTCTGCCTGAAGTTGCTGATGCTCAGGATAAATAAAATAAGCAACAGAAGTCGGCACACAAATCTGACAGGCGGAACAGGTTAGGCTTATGTGTTGCAGGCACGAGGTGTGATGAAGGTGAACGCCTTCCAGAAGCTGCGGAGAAAACTAGAAAAGCTTTGGGAGGAGGAGGCCGTCCGCCGCCACGGCATTCAGCGCAAGGCAGAGCAGCTCGCCGCACAGCAGCAGCCGCTGCCGCACGCTGCTGCTGCAGCGCCGCCGCCCCCGGCGAGTGCCGCTGCAACGGACACATCAGCTGCCAGTCGCCGCGCCTCCCTGCCCCCCAGAGCCCCCCCCCCTGTCTCCCAACCTGCCAAGGCTGCCATTCTCAATGCAGCAGGAGAGAAAGCTATCGGGCAGTTGCATTCTGAGGTGTCGGGTCAGCCCCGAAGAGCCTTGGGCGAGCTTCCCTTTTAGCGCTCATACCCGTGAGTGGCTCGCACAGCTTGTGGCCGTGTGCTGCCTGAGTTGTGCGCCTAGATCAGGCACAGTGATGAACGGTGTGCGGTGAAGGGGAAACGTTCTCTGAGTGAGTGTCTAGATGAGGTATCAACTGGTTTGCATACTCATTTGTTGCTGAGGCCATATAGACATCTGCAAGGGAACCAAGCGGACAAACCAACTTCTTCGTTTGTTGGGACATCAAGCAGAGCAGCGCAGTGTGTGCGACTGCCACAGCACTCCCAGAGCTGTCTCCAGCTGAGAGTGTCTGCTGTTATTATTGTGCAAGTGGATGCACGTACCGTTTTGCATGTGTGGCTCTGCAGTGGCCATGGATTGGTGATGTTTATTACGTAGTACCTGAGAGCTTGTGTAGCTTGTGCCGTGGCTGGCAACGTGATGGCCCTTGAAGCGTTTCTGTAAAGAGGCAGAGGTGGTGTGCTGTGTTACATTCTATTACCCGGGGCTTTAACGCCATACACTTGCTGCTGCGTCACAAACGCTCACACTGCAAATGTAGATGATTCATAGTGGTCATGCATCACTGAAGTGAACTAGGCTCTGTCCAAATGCATGGGAAGAGTACGAGAGCTGTCTTGACAATATCGGTACATAGCAGGCTCTATTCCAACCTCAGCCTTGCACCCAGCGCTCTAGTTCTATCGACAGCTGAAGAATGCTCCCAACAATAAAAACCAGGAATATCCCGCTATCCGACAGCTGAAGAATGCTCCCAAGAACAAAAACCAGGAATATCCCGCTGTACAGGTAAGTTGCCGTAGATCCCTGGATGGACCTATTCCAGTGATGACACGTATTCTTAGGATCTACATCTACTTCCCAATGCCCTAGCAAAAACGAACTCAGCACATCTCGTCAAAGACAGCACATTATAGCCTACAGCTGCGGGAGCAGCGGCTGCACGCGTACACCGCCAGCAAGCCGCCGCCACTCACTTGGGCACCAGCCTGCAGTGTTTGTACACCTCCTCTCGCACTTCAAAGTACAGCGTGCCCAGCACGCCCTCGATGACCAGCTCGTTGCGCGACTCCTGGTCGCGCTGGTACACCACCACGGTCGCATCATCGCTGTCCCCCGTCTGCCTGCGCACCACCGCCACTTCGCCCTCCTGCTCCACCTGCACCGCACACGCCGCTCGCGCACAGTTTCTTGCTGCGGCCAGTGGCCACAAGTGTCTTCCCTTACCAATGTAAGGTCATGAAACTTATAAAGTGTCCCAAAGATTCAGCATTGTTCAGCATTCATCTAGCAACACTGGTGATCAATGATCAATTGTTGCAGAGCGCGTGCCGTGGCAGATTGGCAAGCAGATACAGACTCTGAGAATATGGACGGTACTTTCGTGATGATAGCACGCTGAGGCTGAGTGCCCCACTGCCGCTCGTGCGCCAAGCATCTCGCGCTCAGCCTCACTCAACCGAAATCTTGTAGCACAAAACATCAGCAGTTGTAGCTTCAAATGCGATGCGATTCTAGCAGGACGCAGAGGGCGGGGCGCACAGGCATGTTCTGGTCGCGCAGCCGCATGGTGATGTCCGACACCATCATGTTACCCAGCATGACGCCAGACGGTGCGTGCTTGTCCTCCCGCTCGGGGGGGGGTCGGTCCAGCACGAGAGCCCCTGTACGGGGGTCTCTGCCCGAAGCCACACTGTCCAGCCACCCAAGGCGGTACACCCCTCTCCGAGTCTGCATGCACACTCAAGCACGCTGAGTCACGCAGCTGCATGCATGGATTGCATGCATTTTTGTTCCATGTGCATGCAAAACGAAGTCGCCACGTCGCAGCTGCGTGCGCAACGGTGGGCGCGTCCAGGTTCGAGCAAAATAATGGCCCCGCTTGTGCAGGCACATGGACGCAGGGGTGAGGGGTGGCAGAGACGATGCTGTTGTGTTGTCTATCTCACAGGACTTACCCGCGCAATAGAGCAAGTGCACATGTGCTACATGCGTTGCACCTGCAAGTCACTTGAGAACGAAAAAAAGGAACCTGTGTTTTCCCACTGGTTAAGAACGTGAAAAGGTTTTCGAGGGGGGGGGGGGGGGGGAAGGGGGGCACCTTGGGCTGGTTCTCTACGAGCTGACTCAGCTCCTTAGTCATGGACGCGGCATACGCGGCGATGCTGGTCATTTTGACCTGATCCCCCACCGATGGCAGGTGCACGCAGCTGTGGCCGCCGCGCAGGGAGCGTTGCACAGCGTCGAGGAGCGGCGCCGCCGCGGCACCGGGGGGTGTGCAGGGGCGGCGCAGCAGCACGAGGTTGCGCGGTGCGATGTGCTTGACCATGGACAGAAAGGAGCTGCGGGACACCAAGCTGCTGAAATCGTACACCATGATGTGCGCGCGCACTTGCAGTGTCCCGCGCCTGCATGCATTGTGAAGAGATGACCTGTCGTGACCATCAGTAGACAGCCGGAGGCCCTCAAAAGAGGCAAGGCCGCACCGATTTGATGTTGACGCGATGCGACGAATTATAATTTTTTTTCAGCCGTCCTGGCCTGAATATAAGAAATATGATTTTAAAAAGGTGGGTACACAAAGGCATTTGCGCCTGCGCGAAACAAGGCAGTACAACAACCCTATAAGGATACATTCTACACGCCTGTTTGGTGCACACTGATGTTTGTGGCTGCTTCGAGGGCTAGAACTTGGTTGTGGTGAGATGTGGAACATATGCATGCGCCTGATCAAGGACATGCGACCTCATGCTATGACCCAAACCAACCATCGTAAGAAGCAATGAAAGCATACATTCTAAGCAAATCAACAAGTTCCGTGTCTTGAGTTGGTTTGCGTCGATGGCGTCAACTGATGGTGTTACACATGCAAGTGTATTTCGCCACTTGTCTTACATGTATGAGATGCTGTTACACATGCATGTGATGCTGCAGCAGCACCAGCATGCTGGTGGTTGCGGTTATAAACCGGGCTCCTGGTCACTATTGAGATGTGTGCTGGCCTGCTTCGTGGCTGTGGTGGCGGGGAGGAGATGCTCCTGAGTCGATCTAATGTGTGAACTGTAAACACAATTGTGGAAATGGTGAAGGTAAGGGGCAAACAAGCTCATCAAATAGTGCTCATTACACCTCATATTCGGTGCAGATGCAGTATGCAAGCTCTCTAGTCAGTATGGCGCGTGTAAAACTCACTTTCACAATTGTTCTTACTTTCTTATGAACCTTATTTTTTTCTGGCAAGACCCATTCGTCGCATCGCGTCAACATTAAATCGGTGCTGCAAAACAATCATTGGAAAGGTGGAGGAAGTTTGCGTGGGTATGCATGGCGCGCCTGCATCATAGGGGGAGCAGGGGGTGCGCACTCGTGTACAAGCTTGCTCGATGAAAGGTTCAGAGTTGGAAGTTCCACCCCCCCATGTATCAGATCCTCCGCCGCGCCATCGAGGTCGCTGCCGACGTCGTCATCGTCGTGGTGAACCTGTATGCATGCCACTATATGATTACGTAATGCCGCTGTAAGATTACGTAATCTGCGACTGGAACATGAATGCAAGGAACCCTGATCTGCATGTTGGCATGTTCGCAGTGTGAAGTGGTCGACCAAACAGCCGTTGACGATGGTCAACCAAAAAGAAAAGAAAACAGAAGCTAATCGGGAACCACGCCATGCTCAGAGAAGGCTTCGGCCTCAGCACCCCCGAAGTGGTGGGACAAGGACATACAGCCCCCGGGCCACACGGGACCAGGAAGGCGAACACAACGGCTGCAGAGAACGTCGCACGATGCTACAAACAGTCAGACACATGTGGTACATGCAAGGCAAGGGTCTCACAACATCTGGGAGGGGGGGCTGGAGGTAGGGGGGTGTCCTCAATGTTACATGCACTTTTGGCACACATGCGTAGATTGATTGAACGGGTGGTAGATTCGGACCTGCCCAAAAACCGCCGAAAGGTCCATAACCGCCCCGAAAGCGTCATATTCCGGCACCGACTCAGGGTCCGGAAACATCGGCGCACACGCCCCCTGTAGTCACAGCACCTTCTGACCTTTCAGGCACTTTTGTTGTTGTGCAACGCATGAGCGTCATGAATTTAAACATGCCCCAGTGAACAACCTACAGCACAGAGGCAAGTGACAATCAGCGCGCACACCTCAGGGACCCGAAACCCATCTATTAAAACCCCTGCGAAGGCCCCAACACCTTCCGCGATCTCCACCTCGTGTTCTGCGGCATGCGTGTGGCCCCCTCCAGCCACCTGCTGAGCTACAGCGGCCGAGTGACCCCTGCCGACATTTAAATCTGTCAGCTCCCCAGTTTCAGACGCATTCACCCCCCCTGCGTCCTCCGCCGAACCCCCCTCAGTGTCTAGAGGGGTGTCCTTCATCTCCTCATCCTTTGCTGCCACCTCCTCCTGCATCAAGCATCACATGCATTTAAAATGTGCCACAGGAATCAGTTGAAAGAAAACTCCATCTAAAAGTCATTGTGGTAGCAGCATTGTTGTGGCCAGAAGTGCTGCGACTGTTGGCCCTATGTGTGGGGCCGGTGTTTCGCCCCCCCACACACCCATTCCTATTCAGTAAAAAAACTTTTGGTGTTTAAACACCAGCAAATATTACGATGACACATGCACGAAGCATGTACAAAGCGTGAAGAAGCATGCACAAAGCGCAAATACATGAGTACCGTGCACAACGCGCGTATGCATGAGTACCAAGCACAAGAGCTTGTCGCACACCCGCAGCTTCATGTCGGCCTCCTCCTGTGCTTTCCGCTCCTCCATCTCCTCCTGCGACAGCGGAACCCTTCTAGCCACTTCTACGTCCAGGACCAGCGGGCTCACGCTTTGGATGGTGGTCGCGGCGTAGCGCGCAAGCTTGTCAGCCATGGACCCCGGTTTGCCCCCCCCAAACGGCAGAATCACAGTGTTGTCCGGGCTGCTCGCCCATCCACACTCAAAGAAAAGAATCCTCGCAGGGCCGCTGTCCATGGACGCCAACGGGGCCAGCACCACCAGCCTGCCGTTGTTTGGGATCGTGGACAGGGCCTCCACGTGGCTTGTGGCGTGCACGTGCGGGAGCTCGAAGGGGTTCGCGCCTCTTCCCCGCGTGAATTTCTGCATGCATGCGTGCGCTGCACCCTGCGAGGTGTGTTTTTGTTCTGAAAGCCCTGTTACAGAATGCAGCGCAGAAATGTTAATAGTGGCTGAGGGGTGTTGCAGCTGGGGACAGTCTAGTGCTGTCAGCCCCCAGCGATGGGGCGGGGTGGGGGGGGGGTGGCCTATATATATTCTGCAAAGTGCATTCCCCTCGCCAGAACTGGGAGGACTCACTTTACTAGGCTGCACATTAGGATGCAATTACACTTAGGCTGCAAATTAGGATGCACTTTTGGATGCACAGTACTACAAAACACTACTCCAGTGATGAAGATTCGAGTGAAGCGGAGGTTCTTTTGTGGTAGACGATTTGGCTACTTGGATTATAGCGAATACCTACGAAATACCTTTCTGGTTTGTAAACATATACTCCAGTGATACAGGGGCTTCTGGCCAGTTGGATTCTTGCAGATTCACAGCCTCGCAACTAAAAACAAAACATCGATAAGAAACCATCTATAGAGGGTGACTCAGGTGTGCACGCATCAAACCTGACCAGAGCCTCAATGGAAACAGTGCGGAATGTTCTGGAATGTTCTAGAACGCACGCTCTGAA
Organism: Ulvella scutata; assembly: GCA_032359135.1. NCBI lineage: Eukaryota > Viridiplantae > Chlorophyta > Ulvophyceae > Ulvales > Ulvellaceae > Ulvella > Ulvella scutata. The sequence continues at coordinate 25,360 of JAUMHD010027947.1, forward strand.
CTGACTCCGAGAGGAACTCCAGCTGTGCACGCGCTTTCATCAGCGTGCTAAGCGCAGTGCGCGCCAGCAGGACAATCGGAAACGAGAGGTTGTGCTGCCCCCAGTACTTGTTCAGAAGGATCAGAAGCTCCAGCACTCTTGCAGATGTGTCCACAGGTACCAACACATGCCCGCCCTTCTGAGTCAGCGCAGTGACCACTGTTCGGCAGAAGCTCTCGCCTTGGTCGCTGGGAGGATCAGATCTTTCTGAGCAGTCAGTTATTAGCAGCGCGGGACGATGCTGCTCCTGCATGCATGCATACAGCTTCACGCATGAGATGAATTTTCTTGGCACCCTTCTCCGGTCATTTCAAGTCATGTCAGCCGTGTACATCATTGCTTGATGTTGTGGTTGTTGGGTTCTTTGCCCGAGAATTCTTTCTTTTTCGCCTTGTAATCGTATGTTTGATGCCGTTCACGTGTACCTGGTGGTGTTTCCACTTGGGTGTCTACTATGGTGCATTGTCCCATTCTGGTGTATGGTTACCATGTTGGCGCATGCTGATCATGAAACAGCTCGTGTACCAGCACAGTAACGACTGTCGTGAGAGTGTTGCTTAAGAGATCACCTTCTTGTGATTGCAGTCTAAACTATGGCGTGGCCTGGGCGTCTGCATTGCTGTACTACGTTCTGTGTACAGCAGTTGAAACCTTTTTACAAACCGGAAAGGTAGTGAAGAGGCACATTTAGTTGTAGTGCTTTGATAAATGCTCAGGTATGATGATCCAGAACTATTCGAGGGCTCTTCACTCCCGGCCCCATCCTTTTTGGCACACCATGATGAGAGTCAGAGCAGACACAGGTCATGCAAGAAGCATACGAGGCTATGCGGGGAACGAAGTGACGTACAGAGTGTATAGAGCAACCCTTGAGATGGAGATCAGCTTTCAGATTCACTGAAACAGCATAGACGAAGTCTTGATCAACGAGGGACAGCTGCCATACTGCTCCTCCCAAGGAATGCCCTGCCGCAAACGCTGTAAGCTGAAGCGTGTGAAGAGCTTCGGCAGACTCTGCTGTGTCTACACATGGCGGGTTGCTTGAACCGGTTATCGAGGTAGGGGCTGCATGCACCACACAAAGAGTTGACAAAGAAAAAGACAGCAAGAACCCCGGATGCACACTTACCATATGAGTTACATCACAGCAGCGCATGTAGGCAACACTCAACATAAGAAACAGTGCCTCAGCAGCAGTGCTGTCTTCGTGTTGCACACAAAGATGTACCAGATAAACCACTTTAGCAGAACTCGAATACAAGCGCATTGTAAGATGTAGAGACGGCAGATGCATTGTGAACGTGCATGAACATGTTTAGGCAGCTGTTTCTGATGGAGCAAGAGCAGGGAGGTCAGCTCGAAGAGTACCAGCTGAAACGTTCACTTGTTGCCCGAATCTGACACCTTGGATCGCTTCAAACGCCACATCTATATCATCGTAATTGAACTCGTCAAAGTTGGATATGTCATGGCGACTAGCTAGAAGCTCGTACAGTCCCAAATGGCCCAGATGTTGTACAGGAAGTGTGCAATAGATGTGGTCATGCTTCAGGCCCAGCTTTGCCACAGCATATGGAAGAGCACCAGTATGTGCAATATCTGCGTGACTCAGTACCACCTGCAACGGACGAATCTGTGATCAAGTACAGTTCTGGAGCAAGGCGGGCTCCAAAGTGCTGAGCACCTTGCCATGGAGCACGGCTGGTGAATTTCGCGGTCAAGCTTCATCAACGCGAAGGATAACAAGAAAACATGGTATGCATATGCGCATGATGCAGCGTACCACATCGATGTAAGGGGCAGCAACAGCCAGCGGCGCCAAGAGAGCGACATCACAACTCTCATTCCAGCCACAGTCCAACAAAACATTCTGTCCGTTTAGCCTTAGAACAGATGCGTAGCACTCTGCATCGGCATCATGCCCATAGAGGGGGAAGAACAGCACTTCGTCCGTGCTTGTGGACTGCAGGCCGGCCAGCAGCGCTGACAAGTCTCCCTTCTTCTCGTCAACTTGCTGGGGTTCATTCTTTTGTGTCATGAATTGACTGTGGCTAGGTGCTGGTCATCAGTGCTGTTGAATCTTGCTTGGCATGTGTACAGAGGCACGCACAGCTGATAGGCACCACCCACAGGCAAACACAACAAGAGGCAAGCTCCAAACGGCCGAAAACTATTTCATTACTCTCTACCGTCCGTAATCGTATTGGCCTTCCACTGGAAGAGCGCTTGTGGGAGAGAGTGATGCCAGCACAGGACAGAGTGCTTGAGATTCTCACAAGGACAGGACCACTGGGGGAAAAATGTAGCACAGAGGTTTGCCAGCTAGTTGCTCTGCAAACGATAGCCATACACTCCACATGATGAGCAGGAAGGAAAGTGCCCGAATACATGGATCCAAAATCTGATTGGTCCAAATTGCGTGCACCGTTCCTTCTGAACGGATGGCACGACCGCCATCCATGAACGGATGGCACGACCATCCAAGAAATCCAGTCTCAGTTGCGCGTTGAGGTAGGCCAGTGTGAAGGCTCAGTGTGGTGTGTGCGACTCAGCACTGCAGAGGCTGGGATAGATCTGTTAGCTCAGTCTACGCTGTCTTGAGTGCGCATCAGAGCGGCGAAAGAAGCTTGATAGTTTTTACTTTGTGCATGCCGGCACAGCGTCGTATGTTTTGCGATTATGGGTTGGGCTGCTAGCTCGTCGATGTGAACCGAGGCTGCTGTGGGCACGGCTGCGGCCATCCAACCGAATCAGGCTCGGAATGCCGGATCTTTGTATAGTTGGGCAGCCCAGTGCAGTGCGTGGTATGCAGCCAGCTCTGTTGCCAAGATGGCCCGGAGGACGTGTTGTAGCCGGCTGCAGGAGCTGCCTTGAACTTCGCCCTCTAGGCAGGCAGCGTTCATCTGAAGAGCGTCTAGTGGTGTGTTTTGCCCTCCTACGGCAGCTGCAGGCGGGACGCCCCTGTTGATCTGTTTGCAACGTATCTGTGTGCACACCTGAGAACCGAGAGCGCCGAGATCTGTCTGCGGATCTGCTGCTGCTGCTGTACTAAGGACGGCGAACAGCGCATATTAAAGTGTTGACATGTTGACGGCGACTTGCGCAGTGTTGTATCGTCACTAGCATTTTGGGTGCAAGCGCAGATCTGGCTGTTTTCCCTGAGCCTTGTGTGGTTGCGTATATTATCGCGTCACTCACATGTGCATCAGATCGAAACACGTATTCTGTACTGTACGTGCTCATCTACGCAAATTGGCGGGCACCTACTTGCAGACGTCGTGTACACTCGATCTGCATGAGTATGAAGTTCTGTTGTTCAGGGCGGCCACCTGCTGCATAAAAGCACGTATATATGCGTATTCCTGACAGCCATGATCTGTTTGCAGCGGGTGAGGGCGCTATTCGCGATGCCAATCCTCGACACAAGAAAACTGACAGTGTCTTTCTTGTCGGCAGAAGCCTCTGACGTGAAGGAGCTTAGAAAGGGCCAGCCTAGGAGGTGAGCATCAAACTTCTCAATGTTTTTACGTTGTCGTATGTTTCAGCCCTGATCTGGTGCTATGAAGAGGTGTGCGGCCTTCAAATGGTGGCGAGGTGCAGGTACACTGTCACCCACAATGATCTGACAGCTCAGCTGCACCTCTGCATCGGCGAAGACTTCAATCAGCAGCAGATATCAGGCTGGTGCGCTCTTCATTGCTGTCTTTCGCAGCTGTTACGAAGCATGTACCAGGTACTCCAGTGGAGAGATGTGCCCTTGAGCAATGCTCACTGCAGAGATATGTGACAGCAGCTAATACGACGTCATGCTCATCATGTTTACCAGCAAGGCTCCAGCGTGGATCTTTCCTGTGCTGAAATACAACGCTGTAGCTATAGCTTGAAGCATCGTTTCCTCATGCATGCATGCATGCATGCATGCATGCTTGCTTGTTTTTCAAATCCCGTTGTCAGATTCTAATCCCTGTCAGGATTCAGTGACCGCACGTATCGTTTTGGCCCCCGCACGGGGGGCGTAAAACGATATGCTTGGCATGCATCCGTGTCGCACCACAGCGAGGTTGAAGAAGTACTTTCGAGAGCGCAGGTACTCGAAACTGGTGCGAGACGAGGTGCTGGCAGAATGGAGCTTTGCAGGGGGCCCTGCGCTCCACCTGCACTGCCACGTCAGCGGAGCGGCATTCTGGCTGACGAGCTCACATGCCCGAAACGCCATTTTCGGCAGAGAAATGCCTCTAGTGCTGGACAGCATTGCGTTTGCGGAGCGTGAGCTCTTCAAATGTGCCTCACTGCAGCAGTCGCCGCTGTTCGTGCACTTCGAGGCATCTGAGGTGCGCCCCCACCCCCCGACCCAAACCCCCCGCCCCCCCCCCCCCGCTGCCGCTGCTGCTGCCTCCGCCCTCCCTCTGTTACGACCCCACTCCCCCTTCCCCCCACACCACCCTCCGCCACTCCCACCCCTCCCCCCTCCACCGCGGAGAACCTCAGGATCCATGTTAATTGACGGAGCATATTACTGTTAGCAAATCTGTAGTATTACTTCGAAACCGTACGTGACAGTTTACCGTACACATGAGGGTTGCCAGCGAACTATGAGGTTGGGAATGGTAAAGGGTCTCTGTCCGGCCACATACCTCAAGGTGGCCGATCTGTCCTTGCGTCCTAACGATCCATGCCAACAGCTGTGTGCCCCATCTGCACCCTCAGCCGCCAATCCATGCGCCTAAGTTCCCCGAAGCACCAAAAGCGCCACTGCAACACAAAGTTTTGTTTTTTTTACGATTTTTTCCTTTGACGAACGAGAATCGTACACCTCCCGACATACGAGCATCAACACCTGCCACGATGCTGCAGGAGGACATAGCGAGGGTGGAGTACTGGGGGACCCTTGGCGAGTGGATCCGCCGCGACCAATGCATGCCTGTACGCGCGCACCTGGAGCGTGTCTCGCACACTGTGCTCGGCGCACGTCCCGCAATCCCCGGCGCCGCTCAGCTGGAGGGCTCCCTGTCGGCGCTTCTGGACATGCTCGCCGCTTTCCGCCTCTCCTCCCCGCCTCCCATTGCGGCTTGCCCGAAACCCATCGATTCCAACTCTAGGTGCACCCTTCTAGCCACACATCGCAAGGCGCCAGTCCCCGTCTATGTCTCCGCTACTACAAGCCCCGAGACCCTTGTAGCCACAGGGGAGCGAGGTAGTAGTAGGATTATGAGTAGAGCTCGGGAAGCGGCAACGCCAGAGCTTGCAGCCGGTGATGCTGTTTTGAGCGGCCGAAACGCATCAAATTTCACAGTTTCTGAAGCAGGAACTGGGTTAGAGAACAGCGCAGTTTTGATACAAGCAGCATCATCTGTTGCCGTTGCCGTTGCAGAACGTCCCCGTTCTCCAGGATTAGCAGTAGATGAAGTTGCACAACCAGAAGTAGTTTCCGCGCGCGCCGCTGCCCGAAACCCTCCGAAAAGCAAAACCACCGCGCCCGCAGCAGTGCAGCAGCAAAGGCCGCGCGCCCCCCAGCGGATCCACCGCAGCAGGGAGCAGTCAGAGCAGTCGGAAGCGTTGGGGCGAAGATTGCAGGCCTCGAATGCATGCACTCAGCGGCTGTGGGGTGTGCGCACGGCGGCGGATGTGGCTGAGGCGGATGGCGTGCGCGTGGGTGTCCCACACCAGCCGTTGCGCAGCCACCATAGAGCGGCTGGGTCAGGCTCCAGCAAGACTTGCAACACACAGGGCACCTGGCATGTGCTCTACGCACCAAAGCACTGCACGGTGTGTGGGGGGGCGCTGCCGCAGCCTGCCGATGTAAGGGCTGCCGCCCACCCAAGGGCTGCCGCCCCTGCGGCCGCGACGGCAGCCGCGGCAGCGGCGGGGCCGAGGGCGGGGGGGCCCGCCCCCTGCAGCTGCCTGCACTACTGCTGGTCTGCTGAAACAGCAGGGCTGGAGTGTTTGGAGCTGGATGACAGTGCATCGTCACCCCCCGACCTCCCTGCCATTCGCCCCCTGCACGGCAGGGAGCCACCGACTGCGGCCGCACTGCCCCACAGCAGCCTCCCCCCGCCTCTAGATGCCACATCACAGCACAGCTCTGGCATCCTGCTGGAGTCTGCCAACCGGCGAGCACTCGTAGCCACAAATAGCCGCACCTGCGCCAGCGGTCGCGCACAGCGTGTCAGCTCAGCATGCGCAGCGTGGCAGCCGCTCCCATGCCGGCGCTCGGATCCCGACAGCAGCAGACTAGTGGCTTTAAGGCTGCACTGCAGGGGCGTACCCCGCGGCTGCCTCCGAAGGCACTGCTTTGGCAGAAGGCTCCACAGCTGCAGAAGCAGAGTGGCTACGAGCGCTACATCAAACGCTTGTAGCCATGTTGGCTGTGGAGGCGGTCACTCACAACACCTGTGTAGAGGCAGCTGTATAGAGAGACTGGCATGTGAGGCACGGTTCCTGTAGTATCCGAAGCTTAGTGATTCTTGTAACTTGAATGAATTCCGAACGCAAAACAAGTGCGGCACTGGTGCGCGAAGAAGATGAGGTAACGAAGGTTGGAAGGGGGCAACTGCGTGCCAACTTCAATTAAGTTCACATTGGAAGGACCCGGAACTGTGGAGTGAGAATTGATTCCATCGTGGTCCAGAAGGGGGGAAAATAATTCGTGAGAAAGCACAGCTCTTTTTGCTCACTAGGACACGTTCCGGGCGTCCTTGAATGGTGACATCGATTAAAATTACATCGACAGTGTCGCAGCACGTCATTGAACGTGTGCACTGCCAGGGCCGGCAAGTGTGGGACTGGTCACAGCGAAGAACCGATCGTAGGGTCGCCCACACCTAAGCGCTTGCCGCAAGCGAAACAGAATGCACCTCAAGAGAAGGTCACAGACACACACAGACACACACACACACACACACACACACACACACACACACACACACACACACACACACACACAC
>JAUMHD010027958.1:0-32309 GCA_032359135.1 Ulvella scutata
CTGAACCTCTGGAACGAAGGCTCTGCGAACGTTGACATTACAGGGAAGCTCTTCAATAAAGCCCAGTCGCTGATTCTCGGCATTGGAGAGTACACGTGGAGATGTCAAGGAGGCAACCAAGCGCCTAACTGCGTCACTGACGCCGAGCTCACTGCAAACGATCCTAATGATTCTGTGTACTTTGACTGGGTGCGCACGTACAAGCCCAGCTAGAAATCGAAACTGAACACGCAGCACATGAGGAGCATGCATGGAGAGGAGCTCTCAATTGTGGTCGCTAGATTGTTCTAGTCCACAGATCTGTGGACGCCATGTCAATGTGCTGTGTGCAGTACAGTGGCGAGTGAAAGCATGGACAGCTGTTCGCGTAAGTGTAGATGATATGCGAAGGCGTTGCTCTTGCAGGCTCGCTGTTGGCTGCCATGCATCATTGTTATTTTTTGCTGTTGTGATGGTGTGGTTATAAATATCTGTCGTAAAAATAGTCCTGTCGTAATAGTTCTCTTGTTGAGAAGTTGTGTTATTTAGACAATTGCCTACAGTTGGTGCAAGATGGGTTGTAAGCAAGAGTGAGGAGATCATTGTTACCGTTTGACGAGTGCATTGGAGGAAGCTGGCGCCTGCCTCCACCCTGCTCAGCTGACTCTACCCTAACCATGCGTTAAGCGTCCCCACACTGCCACACTCGGTCACAGAGCACGATCTCAGGGTCACGTGGCCGTGGGTGGCGCCATGGTTTGCACATCCCAGGTGCATGCATGGTGGACCCAACGATTCATTCCCGTTGTTCACCTGCATGCATGAGCAGTGCGGCCCACACCACAAGCAGGAGTACTGTGGGAGCTCTGGGAGCACATGTGCCTGGCAATGCTCATTGCGGCTGATCCCAGGCAACTGTGCGCTGGTGCGCGTGGCTATGGCGACGTGCAGGCTCTGCCACACAGGCCATGCAGGACCTCACTCACAGTCCGCACAGCATGCCCAAGGACGGGCTGCTGTGCCAATGATCATAAAACGCACACACCCGTCGCCAAAATTCTGCCACGAATATCTCAGGATATATGTGCAGTGCAAAACGAGGAACAGTCTGAGTGCATCTTCAGAAGGCACATGCACCCTCCACCGTCTGCTGCTGTTGTGTGGTGCAGCCTGCCTCAACAACAACACAAAAGAAAGGCTTGTGGGGCGTTGTGGGGCGAACGGCAAAGGAGGCCGCAACTCATGATCAGCTATCAGTTCAAGGCCTGGCGTCAGAGTGAGCAGTCTGAGGCCAGAAGCTAGCAAGAGCATAATCAGAAGCGTAGCAGGATGTACGGCTGGCCTTCATGAAGGCTGCAGAGAAAACAATCTATCCGCAGCATATCGACTGCGGACCTGTGCAGGCGGCTGATTTGCTCCGCTGCAAGACTTGCTCCGCCGTTGCATTTGTGCGGCGCGTGCCTAATTTTCTTTCGACCAATAGCTAAGAAACAGCAGCAGCCGCTAAGAAGTGGTTGATTGTGATCGTTGCAGCACCTACTCATGGCACGATGGCATGCAGACTCTACGCACTACAGTGAGCTGAGGACTCCGCAGCCAACCCGGGACTGACGTCGGCAGGGCTCACAAGATCATCGGCCATCCGCAGGCTCGCATCTGCAACTAAAGAGCGCCCGAAACAGCTGGAGGAAATATTCCCAGCAGAGCCTGCACGTCACCCCTCACCCCTCAAAGGCACACACGCAAGCCAGAGCTGCAGGAGGCCTGGCAGCGTCTGAGGCAAGGTCTTCTCCTCCATATCAACTGCAGTGCATGCTGCACGCTGCCTCTTTCACTGCGAAAGCTCCTTCATGCCACCAGCGCTGACCACCTGTGATGCATGTGTGGGGCAGCGCACAAGAGGAGGTGCATGTGGCGCTGGAGAGCGTGGAGCTGGCTCTTATGGTAGAAACCACTGAAGTGTGTGACTGGCATACCAGGAGGCTTGCGGAGCTTCAGATGTATGCACAGGCGGAATGTAAACATATTTTCATAGGCAGCAATAGCGCTTGAGTGCTGTGGTGTGCAGGAGTGCATGCAGAGGAACCATAGGGAGGAGTGCTGGTTCGCTGGCATGCGTGACGCTGGTTGTGTGGGGAGTTGCGCGCAACACTGTAACCTGGTTCCTCTCTGCCTGGCGGTATCCACACACACAGCTGCTGCCTCGCACACACAACACATCCAGCCGTGGGCGCCACCCCTTAGCCACAGCAACAGCGCCTACGACATTCCTGCACTGCGCTTGAGATGCGCACAACGGCTGCAGTCTCAGAGCTGCGAGTAGCAACCGCCTCTCCACCGCGGCAGGCACACGCGACGCTGTGCCACATGCATGCACACAACATGTGCAATGCATGCAGCCACAACCATGCATCTGGCATCCGCCAAGAACGTTACAAAGCTGTTTACAAACCGGAAAGGTATTGAATAGGCATGAACATTACAAAGCATACGCCTGAGTCACCAACTCCCTGCAACCCTTTGTGCCTCAATCCGCCACCCCAGGCATGCATATAACGTCAAATGAATCAACATCTACTACCAACATTCTTCCGTTTCTAAGCTCCCCGCATCACCAACAACCGCCGCCCACACAACACCCAACCTCCCTGCCCGGCACATCAAAGCACGGCACCCTACCCCAGCTGCATGAAAAATTCTACAAACCCCACAGCTCAGCAGCGCCGACCTCAGGGGCAAGAGGGCAGTCAGTCTGCAAAGCGGGTGATGGCGCCGCCGATAATGGACTGCAGGCTGCCCCCCGCACTCAGCCCTGAGGGGCCGCCACTCAGCCGAGAGCTGCTGCTGAGGCCGTCATGCATTGAGCTCTCCATAGTGAGCGCGCTGGAGTCCACTTCCGCCTCGGGCCCTGGCCATCCCCCTCCCCCCTGCTGTGCGCTAGAGTCCACAGCAGCGTCAGCCAGCCTCAACGGTGTGGGCCGCGCACGACACACAGGTGGCGAGCATGCATCTGCGGAGCCTGCTCCTGCATGCATGCAGCAGTTGCAGCTCTGCAACACTGCCGTTGATGCCACAAGCTGAACCCATTTGTTGCTGACAGCGTTTGTCCAGCAGCAGCAGGTGGCTTCAAGTGCAAGGGCTTGCGATGCTCACACTCTCTTGCCACCGGGGGCCGGCTGGCATGCGAAGGAGCTCATTACATTTCACATGATCACAAGGGCAGAAGCCTCGATATTCGCGCACCTACAAGGGTCCCCACGCATGAGGGTGTGGCGTGCGCAGGCTCCTCCTCTGATGGCCGCGACATCCTCGGGGTCTTCACCTCCTGCAGGGCGTGGCCACAGGGCCCTTTCTGAGGGAACTCGAAGCTCTTTGGCCGCAGCACTGCCATGACCGCCGCCCCTCCAGAGCCCCCTGTAGCCACCTCTGGCCCATACAGCTCCCCCGACATCTCTCCCGCCGCCTCTGTGGCCAGGGACGTGCCTGACACAACCTGAGACAGCTCCATGCCGAGATCATGCATGGTGTGGTCAGAAGCAAGCCCGCAGAGAGAGGGCACCGTCGAGGCCTCCAGGGAGGGCGCCATGGACGGCTCCCCTGCCAGCACCTGCCGCTCGCCCACCGCTGCCGCCGCTGACGCAGCGTTTGCTCCCTGTGCAGCCACACAGCTCCCCTGCAGCGCTGGTTGGGTGTGGCTGTGAGGGGCCGCCGCTGACAGGGCGCTGCTGCTACTGCCTGATGCATGCTGCCCCACAGAGTCGTCCTCTGAGAGGGAGCCACTATAACTGAGCGTGCTGCTGAACGCGGGATACGCAGGCACAGGCGTGCCTCTGGCCTGTGAGGGCACCCCGCTGAGGCCCTCCACGGCGGCCCTCGCCGGCTGCCCCATCTCATGTGATGCATGCTCCGACTTTGTACACATGCTTGGTATTGGTATACTGCATGCGTCCGGTGCATGCGCGCTCGGAGACACTGCATCATGCTCCCCATGCATGTGTAGATGTTGAGACGAGCGTGAGCTAGACGACGCGGCCACTACGTAGCCGGCAGCGGCAGGAGACAGGTCGGAGGACAGGGAGGTGATGGTGGCAGTCGCCGTGGCGTCGTGGCTCTGCCCTAGGGGGGGCTCTGCCTGGCTCTGGTCTAGGGGGGGGGCATCAGCTGCAGGCTTCTTGGAGGGGTGCCGTGAGGAGCAGCCAAAGGTGGAGAGTGCAGAGTCTGGAACGCCAACCACCATCGCGTTGGGGCTCTTGGAGTGGCTGTCCCTGCTGTCGCAGCTGCCGCTGCGCATGTGGGGCTGCTGCACCAGCTGCACAGCACTCCATGTTCTGCGAACATGCATGTGCGGGCGGCTGCCGCGCAGACATGACAGCAACTTAGCTGGCAATCACAGACAGCGGTGAAGCAGATTCGGGGAACAGGCAAGGGGTGGTGAGGTGGCGGTTTCACGGCCGTTGGGGATTTGTCGGACCTTTCTTTTGTTGAGCATAGCCAGTCTATCTTAATCACTGGACATCTGAGCCCATATATGAGCTTGTATATGAGCTCAGATTATCCAGTGATTAAAGTAGACTGGCTATGTTCAACAGGGTCTCAGGATCACCCACAAGTGCCCTGTGACAATGTACGTTACTCAGAGGCGCTGCAACGCAGCTGTACAGGCGGAGAGAGAGAGAGAGAGAGAGAGAGAGAGAGAGAGAGAGAGCGAGAGAGAATAGGTATAGAAAGCTCGGCAGGGGCGTGCATGCGCAGGCGGTGGTCTCCCGCCTAGCAAATTTCCGGGGGAGCATGCTGGCCTCTGCAGCGCATGGAAGCATGGGCACGCACCACTCCATGCAGCACGGGGATTTCCCGCGGAGACCACAGCTGCCCCGACCGCGACGAACCATTGGCGGTGTACCTCCAGCCGAAGACCTCCATTGAAGGGCTGCCGCGCCCAACAGGCACCCCCTCCGGGCCAACCGGCACAGGCACCTGGCCACTGCGGCTTCCAAAATCATCTGGAAGCGGCTCTAGCCCTGCCACCGCACGCATGCAGTTGATGCATGGGATGCATCCTGGGCAGCAGAAGCAGCAGCGGCGGCGGCCGCCGTCCTGTGAGCGGTGCGTCACAAAGATGACGGCGCAGGACAGCGTGCACAGCGCAATGCACAGCCCGAGCAGGAAGAAAAGGTACTTGATGAGCATCTTGCCCGCGATCTGTGTACCTGCACGGCTGCCCCTGTGTGTCTCTCTGGCCTTGCTCACTGGAGATGCCACAGCCATCTGCGACTGTGCGAATAGAAACTCATGCATATTGTTCACCTCTAGCCACAACACTGCGGGGATGCTCATGCAGCATCGAATCTGCGTCTGAGCCTGCAGCTGTGTGGACAGCAGCCCTAAGCCCAGTGCTGTGCATGCATGTGCACAGAACTGGAGGCGCTGGCAGCGGCGGCGGCCTGCGGCAGGCACGCAGGCGCCACCCACTGAGCCCCACACGTCAGCTAGTGACAGCACCAGCACTGGAGCCCGAATGCAGAACAGCCATGCAGACACGCAGGTGAGCAGGGGCACAGGCTGGCGTACGCAGGACAGCGGCGCTGAGAGAAGTTGCCGCGCCAAGGCATGATAGCAATCTGGGTCCCAGGCTGGCGCACCTTCACATGATGATGGCGGCAGCTCTGTGGCAGGCTGCTCACGTGGCATGGCAGACAGGCCCTCCACCGGCAGCTGTTGCTCATCCAGCCCCAATGTTGAGGAACTGGTCTCCACAGGCGGGCTTGAGGCATCGGTGCAGCCATTTCGATACTCGACAAACAGAGCGAAGCCTGAAGAGACACAAACTGACACACCGATCAGAAAGAGGATCATCATGAGGCACCGGGGAGGCGTCCACCTCTGCCTTGGGGATGCTGCATCACTAGCAGCTGCTGCTCTTGTGATGAAGCTGCCTCTGGCGCTTGGCCAAAAGTTGGAGCTGTTCGGAAACTGCATTCTTGGCGGCGCTTCGCTTTGCTCGTGGCTGCTTGGGAGTGGGGCGTTGGGAAGGGGGGTAGGTTATGCGAGGTCACTGCCAGAGCAGTGATGGTGAGCGCTTGGACGCGGTTCGAAACGCTGTACCACGGAGGATGTTCAAGAGGAGCATATCTCAAACCCTTGTGCCCGCAACGAGTCAATTCTCGCCTCTGTACCTGATGCCTTCGCGTGGTTGTTTACGCTTGTTGTCGACCATGCCGCGCTTGTGAACACTCTCACCTCGCCCCTGAAGCACGTACATTGGACTCATTTAAGGAAATTGGGTGACTCAAACCGGATCAAGGACTTGCTTGTGGCCAGAGAGCCGCATGCTGACCGTGCTGGACCGTAGAGCACTTGAGGAGTCACAGAAAGACTTGCAAAGTTTCCACGTTACATTTAGGCCTAGCAATCAGTCAACACATCTGTCAGATTACTGGGTCGCATTGAAGGCGTATGCTGTAGCAAGAGTAACAGGAGGTGTCGGTCACTTCGACGGTGGTGACAGCTGTGCGGGTCAAGCAACGGTGAAGCACGGCGTACGGCACAAGACAAGAAATTACGTGTCCACGGGGTATACGCGCCTCTGGTCGTGCGGGAGATATGCCATTATTTGGGTTGACAGTTGTGAGCAGATGTCACGTATCACAAAGAACACAAGAGGTGCACCAAGCCAAATGCAAGGCAGATCGTGTGAAACACTACTACGGAGCGTACTGGATAGTTGGTGCTTGCCAGGAAAGTCCTTGTATATCAGACCGTGACCTTCTGTTGGTGCGGGGTCTGCAGCCTTAGAAAGCTCTACTCTAGCACTCAGCGGCCAGAAAAGGCGCACAACAGCAAGAAATAATATATGGACACGTTCAATAACGCACAGCTCAGCGTAGGAGTCCCAGCGTCCCGTCGCCGCAGGCAGAAATTCACAATTCACACTTTCCTGATTTACCTAACTACGCGAAAGTCGACAGAAGGCCCCCACGCGATACGAGAGCAGTACGTGGCGATCACATCACCCAGGAGTGTATTTACCCGAGCTGCGAAGCTGGCGTTCCAGCACGTTGTGCAAGTCTGTCGCGCCGGGCAAGCAAGATGCATGTGGTGGATGAGTATGCAAGCACATGTCCACACAACATCTTCATTATGTTCTTCTGGAAACACGACGGAAATCCTCGCAGATAAGCGTGGCCGTATCATCACAGAAAGCTGTCTGCTCAAGCGGCGATGACAGTGAGGCTGCTGTTCCCGCAGGCAGCCCGAACTGGCGAGCTCTATCACTGTGACCAGGTTATCAACGCTAACATCACTGTTTTCGTGCGTGTTCTGGTTCAAAAACATGCCGTTAAAATATTTGCACTCCTTGTTAACCTGCTTTTGCAAGGCCTTGGGCGTGTTTGTTCGTTAGCAACCATGATTGTGTCATGTCCAAATTGATCTTGCCAGTCTGGCGTAGCCTTGCACTCTGCAATGGAAACAAGCGCTCACAGCGATCACAAAACAGATATGCATTACCTTGAGTTCATGCATTCGAAAGTGATGCACACTGTCTATGATTTTCCTTTCTGTCTTCGTAGATTCTCACAGTGCTGTTATCGCAGCAGTGATTCACAATCACCAAGTGGCGGGCATCCAGCAGGCAGAGTTCCCGCTACTCGATTACAACGCAGCCTGTCCAGCTGTGCGTGGGCGTGCACAGCCCATATGCCCAGCTGGCGCCAGGAAGGTCCCTGCATGCGAATGCATATGCGGCTGGACATCTGCAACTTGGCGGACAGCACTGATGAATTGTGAACATTCAGTTGAATCATGTGCAAGCTTGCATCTAAGCGTCAGCCGTTCAACTTAGCGCAGCAGGCAGGCCTACACCCTTGCCCTCAGTACTGCCAAGGTACAGAGGTATAGACACAGTACAGATGCCCCCGGAAGAAAAAAAAACATGCCAAGAATCACGCCAGTCCCGAATAGAATATGAGCCTCATGCCCAAAGGGATGAGTGCAGAACAGTCGCTATAATCCCATGAAACCCACCCGAGCGTCCCGCTCAGGGAGGTTGACATGCCCTAGAATGTGGTCAGACTGAAGAGCTGCCAAGGGCGCAGACACATCGGGGTGCAACCAAATGTAGCGCAGGGTGAGATCGGCAACGAATGCATGGTGCAGAGTCGAGAACATATTAAAGGTTATAGGTTGCGCTCATGCTGGAAGGATGCGCTTGCGGCGTGGGGGCAGTGTGCCTGGACCAGCCCCTCTGCTCCCTGTGTGGGGCAACTTGTTGGGAATGGCGTTCCTCGCCTTTTTTTGGTATGTGACTTGTTGGGAACGACAGGCGGGCACACAATGCCAACACGAGTGACCTGATTTAGAGCAGGTCAGAGAGCGTTCGTATTATCACCTCCAAGCAGCATGCATCACGCAAACGAACAGGCTCTCAAAGTTACAACAAAGACCGCGGCAAGATGCTATCACACACGTAAGGGCCTCTCGGGCACAAGAATGCGATGTACGAGCATGCCAGCACACAACGACACCAACAGGAAGCGCTCCAGCACGCCTGCGGATGAGACTCTGCACTCCCATCCAGTGGGAGGGTGCGTACAGGCCACCTAGCCACAGAGATCCTGCAGCCATGCCACATTTCGAACACAGCTGCAATGGGATACATGCACATGCATGCATGGCCAAGCAACAAAGCCCCAAGCTGAAGCAGGACACCACTGTGTTTACATAAGAACGCACACCCTTTTAGTCATCAAGGCGAAGATATTGATCATGCATCACTGTGTCGGTGATTGCAGCAGGTCCATGTGCCACTGCGGGGTTTGGCGTCTGAGTGGCCGAGCCAGGCAGTAGGACTGCCACCCCCCCCCTTCCCGCCCATTGCCCCCATCACAGGCGGCCATGTCATTGCAGGCTCAGTGGTTGTGAGGCGTACACCATGTGCAGCTGCGTGCCGCGCGTGCGCACACTCTGCTCCGCCGTCACCTTGCCGAAGTATACGCGCAGCATTGCCGTAACTGTGTCTACAAGGGCATCACTGTGTGCCTCGACAACCACTTGCTGCACCAAGGTCCATGCATGTACATCTAGTCCCTCAAGAACCTGCATGCAGCACAGCTGGCGCATGTGGGGAATGCTCAAGTACAAGACTCGCGGACTTAGATGGGGGGCAGGGGTTAAAAGTTCCATTTCATCAACGGGGGTGGTTGAAAATGTTGCAAGGCAGACGCAAGAACACAGGGGACAAAATGTAAAAGTTGTGAACCCTGCACCTGTACCTCTGCACCCTCCACATCAACCTTCAGCAGATGCACGGTTTGTAGGCCGTATTCTTGGAAGAGACTGCTCAGAGTTCTGCTCTGCACCTCGTGCTGTTGCCCTCCTGCAGCCATCCACCTCACATACACCTCCAGCACCCACTCAAAGAGAGCAGGCAGAACAGCCTTCAGAGCCATTCCTAGCTTCGCCAACATGCTTCTTGACACCTGAAACACAAATTCTTTGGCACAATTGTTCATACAGTCTATTGCCCTTGCTACCCCTCTCTGTGCTGGCATTTGAACAGCAGCAGGCTGGGTATCGGTACAGTGATGCAAACGAAGATTCTAGGCACCTTGGAGGTCTTGTCTTCTAGCAGGTTCCTCACGAACTGCTTCAAGTCTTTCTTCATAAGTGAAGAGTGCTGCTGCGGCATGCTGGTACCCCATCCAGCTGCTCTTGGGAAGAACGTCATTGTTCGAGTGCCATGGTCTCTGTCACCCAAGGCTGCGTTGACAAGATGCCAGGTGCCTAAAGATGCACTCTCCTGCGTCGCTGCAGCTCTGTTTTCTTGCAATAGCCTGAAGGTAGGTGGTAGGGCCTCGACTGACAACACTGAGCCCCCCTGTCCCACAGCTGATATTGCCTGCTTGCTGAAGACGCCAACATTTGCTCCAGCATCCACGACAACATCACCTGGACACACGAGCAGCAGCATAAACTTCCTGTTTGCTGACTTTAATGGCCACCTGCTGAGCCGGGACTGTTTGTGAGAGTTAGCAGAAGGTGTGATTGGAACCACAACTGTAAACAAGGTTGAGAAAACTAGCTCTATCTCCGGAGCAGAAAGAGATAGTTACTGCACAAGAACAGCAACAATACCAAGACAAAACCGATCTCAGCATACACGTGCTGTAAAGCCAGATGACAGAGGTCTTGATTTTTCACTGAACCACGGCATACGGACCCCGCGAAGTGTGTATCCAAAGCTGCCTGCAATGGCCAAACACGCAACACTTGCACGGGGTCCGCGCGGGAAGTGTCTCGTATGGGTATCTCGAGATACACGTTCACATGGCAGAGAGATGTCACCTGGCGACAGCTGGATCAGGCCTGGCCTCAGGTAGCACAACTCATCTACTATTTCCTCCGTCAGGAAGGTAACTTCAAGGTCACTGAAACCCTTCAAGCTACGTTGTGCTCTCGGGTAGCAGCTTTGCATCCTGCCCTGCTGCGTCTGCCTCCACCAGCTGCAGGATGGCACCCTTCGAGTTCGGCTCAGTCGCATTGTGCCCGATAGCACTGCAAGTAAACAGCGGTATGCCTTACAAACACATCATGTGGTGGTACACGGACAGTGAGATACCCCAGAAACCTTTGAACATTACATGGACTGTCAGCAGTCAAGCCACAATATGCATCAGGCCTAAGACCAACACACACCAGTACCAAGGCTATAGCGCAGCGTGTTAGATTGACATATTTTAATCAACCATCAAGCCGAAATCAGCCGTTCCAGGTAGAACTTCCCTGCAGATACCCTGAAGAACACTAGCACACCAGCCACATGTGTCCACAGGTGTCGGAGTGATGCACATCCTCATGGAGGTCGCCAGGAGGAGTGACAGTAAGCAAAAGATGCAACCAATTTACAGAGAGGAGAGGGTCTGCATGAGTACCAGCAAACTACTGTCACCTTACACTCGGAACATGATTCACAGTCTACCAACGTCGCCGTCTTTTGGCTCGAAATTCTGGCTCCCTCGATCCTGCCAACGCCCAGCCCCCCAAAATCATACGTACATGGTTACGCCGCTGAAAACAATTGACCTAGGCACTTAAGCAGCTGTGGCGGTTGACTTCTGTGTAATCTTCTCATACACGTCGCGGATCTTCAGCCCAGCGATGGTTTGGAACAGACCTGCATGTCACCCCCCGATCAGTCAGGTACTCAGAACTCCCCAACTCAAAGTACACGATAGTCAAACAAACCATAAAAAACATCTGAGAAGAGGACGAAACATCTGAAAGGCGCAGTCTCGGACGAGTGCCATTCAATTGGCCATTTGTGGGCAAGCAGCCTGACCCAGTAAAGCTCTCCTCAATGCAGCATCAATAATCCACTCTTCCTCTCAAAATCGTCAGAGACGCACTGACGAGCATGGCAGGGTGGAGAGGACCGCACCAGTGCCGTTCTGGCTGCCTGGGAAGGAGGAGTTAGAGAGCATCTGCTGGGTGATCTCACCATAGAACTTGGCAGAAGTGTTGCTGAGGTGGCTCTCAACGTAGATGAGCTCCTCCAGGTTATCGAACTGGCCATCCATCTCCAGCACGCTGACATCCTTGCCATACCTGCATGCAGTCTCATTCACACTTGGGCTTCCCCTCACAGCCCTGACAGTGCGAAATACATGACAAATCACCTTATAGTACTTGCTCTTGTTTACCTTGGGTTCGAGCATGCAGGGGAAAGTGGGGACAAACTCGTGGGTGTGTTCCACTTGACATCCGAACAGAGTACTCAAGAGTCTGTATACTGCTGCTTAGAGTCGGACAGATTGGAGAATGAATGGCTACCAGAGATCTGAAATGATCACCAGACTGAAGTGTGGGCGTTTCAAAGCAGGTTGCACAGGTGGCAGCTCCACTGGGGGTGTTGCAGGTGCGCACCACTCATCTGGGCCGTAGTTGAACTTGATGCCTGGGAATGAGCAGGTGAGCTTGCGGCCGCATGGGATCCAGGAGATGGTGGAGCCCTCATCGAAGAGGTGCACAGGGTCCACGACCTTCTCCTCCTCGGACTGGATCATCTTCACACGGAGGATCTTGCCCTCCTCCTCATCGGGGATCAGCTGTGTTGGCAGCACCTGCACCATACCAGCACATATCGCTGCATTTCTCCGCACGCCTTACCTGCTCAGAACTCTCAGACCGACCATGTACAGAGTAGTGATCGGCCAGTGGCGTTTCCCTTATCGTAGCCATCACCGGGGTCGCGGAACTATACGTCGAGGAGCTTGCAGCACCACATAAGCCAGGTTGGCCTGTTACACTACCCAGCTGTGTTCTCTTAGAGCCCCACGAGGCCACTGGTGTGGGCAGGCTTGCAGAGAGAACATGTGCCTGGAAACTCACGCATGTGGAGACCCTATCAGGGAGGGGAGGCAGGGGGAGACTCACCTGGACGACGAGATCTGCCTTTGCTTTCTGGGGGTCAATGTACTGGTCGAAGTCAGGCTTGCGGGACTCGATGGAGGCCTTGATGTTCTCAAGGCTGTGGCCGCGCTCCTTCATGTCGCGCTGGATCTTCCATGCCAGCTTCACGTCAGGGGTGATGTCGAGGTAGATCTTGTAATCGCACAGGTCTGCCACCCGCTGGTCGTAGAAGGGGTGCAGGCCCTCGATGATCAGAACCTACACTCACACACGTGCTGCTCCGCTTCAATGCTGTGTCATGAATGGTACAGGCTACCCAGCACCTGTACCTGGCAAACCAATAATTGCACGTTCTGAAGATGACGTATCATGCCCAGCATGATCAACAGTGCACTCACCTTGGGGGCTGTGGTCTCCTCAGGGGGGTCCAAGAGGCCAGACACGTGGTTGTAGATGGGCTTCTGCACAGTCTTTCCCTCCTTGAGGGCCTTCACCTGCTCGTACCTACACACAGAGCACGCTTCTTAAACATGTACACCAGCCTCAGGAAGCTCGAAGGCACCACTGCATCCGAGGCTGGCGCAGCAAGAAGCTCAGGCAGGAATGCCGCAGTGCACAACGGGCAAGGACATCTGGTACAGACGATGCATAGGGCAACATAAAGGGAGCCTGTGTTGTGCATCACTTGATGCAGCACGAATTAGCTTGCATTCTGATAGATAGGAGGACGTGGGGACACGTACATCAGGTCGAAGTCCTGGGCCGCGGGGTCCAGGGCAGTCACCTTCTTCTCCTTGCGGCCGTTGCGGTCAAGGCAATGGTAGTCATCCAGGCAGATCACAGTTGCCATGTCGGAAATGAGGGTGTTGGACTCGGGGTTGCCGCCAGCAGGTGCCTTGGGGTCACCCCCGAAGAGGCTGGTCACACGGCGCATGAAGGTGGACTTGCCGCATCCTGCAATCAGTGGATTCCCTGGTGTACGATGACAACTCGCTGACACACTGGTCTTCCTTTCTTGGTCTGTGGTATCTCAACAGACAAGCGCCATATTTGCGGGATACATTAACCAGGTCATCATACAAATAATTGATGTCGTTGGCGTGCGCAAAGTGCACAACAAGCTGCACGCAAGGGCGCAGTAGTAATCAACGCACTGGCATCGGCTCATTCGGCAGGGCCATCCTCCAGACCTCAACGTCCCCTAAACCCGATGAAAACGCACCAGGTGACACTGAGGAACAAAGCTGAAACATTGAGGACGATGCTACAATCTAGGTACAACAGCACTGGAGAACTGTGATCAAAGCATGCTGTCGGAACGCTAAGATTCGCTACAATGCTTGGCGAGGCAGCGCACCAGAGTCAGCAGCCAGACCGATCACAACTGTCTGTGCACGAACAGAGACTGTTGTGCGGCGAGCTACGGCGCGGTTGGCCTGCAGGAAGGAAGATGGTTCACGGTTTGCTACCATTTCGATGGCTTGAAACAACACGTGTTTACGCGAGAAGAGCATCGTGCCCAGCGCCATTCATCACGCACATGACACGAAACAAGGGTGATGTATTATAGATGTTTGAAGATTGACTACGGGTTCGCATCCTGTGAGTATCCGGCAGGGACGTGGTACATCGACCGTCTGCTGGATGCAAGTAATGCAGGATTAACGACGTACCTTGGCCGAAGCAGCACGAGAGAATGCGCATCGGGTCTGCATAAGCACAGTTTGTTGTCATACTGTTGTCTTCAGACAGTGTCGAAGCACAACGATAGCATGTTGCAACAGTAGCTGAGGCAGGCGAATCACTGCTCAATTGACTAGCATGTCAACATCAAGCACTAAATAATTGCAGGTTGAGGCAGTCCAGCGGGCCGTGTGCAGCGTTCACAGGTTCGTATTCACATCCAGAGAATACGACGACTGACTATCACTGAACCCGCGACCGGGAATATCACCCGAGTGCGTCCTGTTACCATTGGACCAGATAATTCACGGCAGATCATGCGCTGTAAATGCCACTTGTCGAGGCAAGGGACCTGTCTCAAGTGCTCGACCTTGCATCAGCGAGGAAAATGGAAAGGGGAAGTTCACCTGGGCCCTGCATAGCGTTAGAGATCTCGTAAACTAGATCAATGAAGCCGTGTCTGATCTCAAGTTTCTACTCGTGCTATGTTGATGTATGGGCGCCACATCGAAGCGCTGTTTGCACCCTGTGAGAGAAGGAGCCTCTGCAAACTAGCCTGCACCAGGCGATTTGCTATGGCATCGCAGAAGGAACAGATATTTAAAATTGCTACAAGGGCGTGAGAGCTTGAGTTCGTTACACATACCTGGAGGAGAGAGAGGAGGTTGACATTGTGTAGATGCTCGTTCACGTGCAAAATGGATCCCGGTTCACTCACCTGTCAGCGACAACTTCGAGGGAGAGTCTCTGTCAGAGCAACACTACTTCTGGATCGCTTTCTTTGTCTCTTGGAAGCGTAACTGTGATCGCAGCCGTACGATAGAGTCCGCACTGGTGGAATGTTCTATTTCCGATTCCAAACGTTTAAAATAGAAGTCGCTTAAAGCCCAAAAATGAAAGAGCACCACCAGAAAGGAGGATACCTCTAGTGAGCACAACGTAGTATCCAAACAAAAAAATTATTTTGGTACTCAGGGCCGATGCGAACATATGCATATGGGGTTGCAGATGCATGCTATTGTACTGTACACTGCGCACCAAATCTGCACAGGGCACTTGAGATCCCCCATGCATACCGAGCATGCATACAGCCTGTCACTAGGCGGAGCGGTGTGTAGGCAGATGCAGGCAGCCCATGCGCTCATCAGGTGAGAGACGCGGGGCGGGGCTCTGTGTCAGAACCAAAGATGCCATCCATAACCTCCCATGGTCGGACAACGAGAGGGAGGAACCACAGGTGGTAGGGTGGCATGCAAGCAGATCCCGTAGCAGGGTCTGCACCTCTTGACCTATTTCTGTGCCAAGCACCACACACTGTGATGGACTGCACAGGCGTTGCAGTATGTGCAGAGGAGGCGCCTGCTTAGTAGCCGCACATGCAGCTCTGGGAGGGGTTGTGGCCAGCAGCGGCTCCGGAGCATTGCGTGTACATGTCCAGCGACATGCCTTGATCCACGCAATGGTGTACATTTGTTTTGCGTGCAGGGGCTGCAAAGCCTTGTGGAGAAAGAACAGGTAGCCCTGGTCTTTTCTTCCTCAACAGAAGGGTGGGTGGTGGAGGGGTACTTCATGCTCACCGTGCTCACCCACCAGTGAAACCCGCCGCTGCCCGTCACGTCACCACACGCACGGCGTCTTGTGTGACTGTGCCTTTGGGTCCCGATGTCTCTTCCATCCTTGTGCGAGCAGGCTGGCTTGCAGAGGTCGCCATGACCCCACCTGGCCGCCATATCTACTTCTGTCGCCGCTCCAATGTAAAGGATAACTGCTGCAATTGGAAGCATCTGCCGGGACCCACTATTCTTTTGGTACGGTCTCTGTACATTGAACAGCGACAAGGGCGCTTCAATGTTGTCGATGTATCTTTCTCAAGGAGTGTCATCGTTGGAGCAGGCATGAATCATACCTCTGAACTGCTGGTCGTGTCGTGTAATGAAGAACACGCATTCTTGCATCCGCAATTGACCTTCAGTTCTCGTTCCAATGGCCAGCAGCACGAAGAAGGCGCTTGCTAATGCCTGCTGACCAGTGGATGTGATGTGAGTGGTGTGAGGCAAGCTTGAGGTTTCTCTGCTCAAACCAACCGAACCTGTAAGTGCACCCCGTTGCAGGTGTCAATCGTTCCTCTATGCGGCAGGAGCAGTTGATTGGTGTCGTGTTGACCACTCCGTTCCGTGCGATTTGGTGACGTACAAGTAGGTACGCAGTATGATGCAGTATCTCTCGCAACACTCATCCATACTTGGATCCAAATGATGTTGGGTTGCAGCTGGTTGACAGGTCAACACTGATGCAGTTTTTGCCAGAGAGGAGATGAAACACATGATCATTCAGTCACGGCTGTGAACATTGCAGATATCACATGTGATAGGAGGCTGAATTCTAGATCATGACAGCACCGACGTCATCATTCAGCGCGACATCTACGTGTACTGCGGCTCGAACGGGAACGTGCCAGACGAACACCACGGCGTCCATCAAGCTGACCAGTCTGTGCACGCCGACATATGTCAGCGCCGCGAGTGCTCGTGCTGGCGCTCAAGCCTACTGACAACCGAACAGCCACCTTGTGGACAGCTCAAGCCGTCAATTCCTCTTAATTGTTGAGGTATCTGTCTGCCGCGATCGCACTGTGCTTATTCGAGCGAGTCTCAGCACGAGTGCCAGGCGACGAGTATATCAGGCCGTTGGAGGAGCGGCAACACCTCATAGCAGACGCAAGACGAATCTATGGATAATATCTGGAATCAATTGCCTCCTTAGGTGCGAGGGCTGGCTTTTATTCGTGCTGGCCCAGTCCGTGATGCCAGACCAGTGCATATATACGCTATGCAGCGCGCTCTTGAACGGTGATCATTATGACTGCATGCGAACATACGCACTTAGTTATGTTTTCTCCTTCCTCCACAGGCTGGACTTTGCCTGGTTTCCAAAATGACCAGCGACCTCGCTCCCTGTCTGCACTTCTGAGCACACAGGAGAAATGATGCATATCGACTGCTTACTTTTGCTGAATCAGTCCCTCCCTTCCCATGTGCACGATGTCTAAGCCTGGATACGAGCCGAGCGTGCTGACCAGAACATGCACGGTGCTGCCGTACACAGAAAGCTGCCCAACAGTGTCATACTGCCCCAAAAATGCTGTTCTCGCGCACCTGGAATACCACAGCATAGTGTGGCTGCATGAGAGTGATGCAGAGCAGAGCTCACAGTCACATCGAGCCCTAAGGCGCATCACATGGGTTGCAAAGTGTTCTCACGATGCTGATGGGTGATCCACAGGAGGCTATGCTGCATGGGGCGACACACAGTGGCGCTCTGGAGTCAGGGCATCAGCAGCAGTAACACGTCACAGACCAAGGGGGAGGAAGCAGCACGATAGCTTCTTCACCTCATTCAATGCTGCCCACGCCCATGGTTCACGGCAGCAGTGGCAATGATTCTACCCCGGCTGCGAAGTCTGTCATGTATGCGTTCAAACTGAACTCTCCTGCCTCTTGCTTACCTCTCGTGGGAGGGACTGCCAGGGGTTTTTAAGGCTTTTGAGGCCGTCGTAAACTTAACGAAGTTGTGCAGGTTTCACACTTCCCAATCGTGAAGAGAACGAAAATATACCGCTTGAGTGCACGAAAAGCGACCCCAAAAGAATAAAGTTTTTTCTCCTGCACAAGAATATGCTTTGCTGTCCTGGAAAGATAAGCTATAGGCGATAAAGAACTTTAACAAGAACCTGTACAATTCTCTTTGACTGGACTTGCACGCTGAGTTCTGGACTTGCAGCGTGCAATATCTGCTTCAGCAGCCCGCGGTGAGCGGCAGTGCCCCCCCCAGCACAACGAATCTCGAGTGCCCCCTCATCACAACGAATCTGCTCACTTTTCCCAACACACACACACATACACATCGTTCTTTTAACGATTTCTTCACCTGGAATCTTTTTCCAATATCGACCATCGTGATATTGACGATGCGCAGCATTGTTTTCTTCCATCAGCCTCGCTCATTAAACAAGAAGATACCTCAGATTCTTCCGGAAACGACAGGTTTCATCCCTCTGTTGCCATGTAGCGAAGACAAATAAGAAACCGTATTGTAAAAAAGGCTCTGGTGATTGCCACTTAATGCTGCTCCTGGACCTCAATGTGGGGCAGTGCGGCATGTTGGGCGGGCGTGGAAGCCACGGGGATAACATGGGTTTGTGTTCCCCACCACAGAGAAGCACAGGTAGGTAACATACCATGTATCTTACCATGATGATGCCAGGTGATGTGCTGCAGATTTCGGAGTCCAGCAGGAGCAAGAGATCGGGCGCCCCCAGGCCCCTCCCTCACGGTGGCTTCCAGCATCTCCGGCACGTCCACGGCGGTGATTGCAGCTGCCGCTGCTACTGTTCTCACTGTGGCGCTGCTGCTGCTGCTGTACGTGTTTCTGCGGCAGCGGCGGCTGCGCTTGGCAGGGCAGGGCAGCGGCGATGTGGCATGTCGTACGAAGCCTGCGCTCGCTCAGCCTACGAACCGCAGACTCGACCGGATCAGTGATAGGCCGCCCAGCAGCCCAAGCTCTGGCACCTTGCCACACAGTCTGTCAGCACCAAAGCACATGCGCGTGCTATTCAAGCCCACTCACACCAGCATCCAAGCGACCCTTTCCGGGGTGTGCCTCCGCCTCACTCACAACAGCTTCATGCATTCCCACGCATTCTGCAGGTTCCTGACTGCTTTCATGTGGTGCACGTGTGTTGAGTAGTGCTGGTAGTGCATGGGGGGTGTGGCCGGTGGATTGCACATCAGCTCCCAACCCAAAAGCAGAACTAGATGTGTAGCCCTTTGGACTTCTGTACATTCTCATCGTGCCCTCTGTGACAAGTTGTGCTGCTCATACCGCTGCGATGGTAAGCATGCCTGGCGATGACTGGCGGCGATGCGCTTTCACTCTTCTCGTCCTGGCTGGCCAGCGCCTGATCAAGCATGACTCGCCTGTGCCACAAATAAGTATGTTTATGATAAGGCTGCCTGCAGAGGAACTCAAGGGGCTGGGGGGGCCTGCCTGGCGGCCGAGTCAGGAGCCCCCGCCCGCAGCCGGCGAGCAGAGCCCTCCGCACCACTGCGCAGTTGCATGCTGCAGACCGGCAGGCTGCGACGTGGGCTGGCCAGCGCTCCGCTCCGTCTGATGCATGCATTGCTGCCGAAAAATTGTCCAGAACATTCGCTTCATCCCCCCACCCCCACCCCCACCAGCATCAGCACCCTTCCAGTGATCTGGGGGGGAGTGCAGCTCGAGACTGGATGCGAGACCAGTCGGTACAGGTGGGACAATGGCATGAAGTCAAGGGTGCTGCTGCATCAGCTGCAGCAAGGTATCCGTCTTCATCAAGTGTTGCAGGAACAGGGCGGGCCTCCTGGAAGGCAAACGCGTGTGCGGCTCCGCACGTTGCAGGGTCGCAGCTGCCTGTGAGGGTGTCATCAACAGATTCGCAGCTTTCCCGCATCGCAATCAGTGGCTGCGTACGCTATGAAAACTCCTGGGATAGCACCACAAACGGTTTTGGGGGAAGATTGAGAGAAAAGGCAGAGCAGGGCGCTAGCTCGTGGCCGTGTGCGAGCGGCCGTGGAGCAGATGTTCCGCCGATGCCGAATCTGGAGCAACACCGCAGTCATGTGGAGTTGGGCGCCTCTGGTAAGGAGGAACCGCGCAGTCAGGCACCAGGGGACTCCTCCAGGGCTGCAGTGAGTGATGCATGTCCGATGCAGTGGACGCCTGCCGATGCTTCATCCCCGTACACTTTACAATCCTGCTGCGCAGCCGACCCCGGCTCGCTGCTGCTGCCCGCCCCTCAGAGCGCCGCGTCGACTGCAGAAGCTTCCAGAAGCACCACCCTGAACTTGAAGAAGAGTCTAGGTCAGGACTGCGACTCGTCCGGTTCAGTACAAGGAGAGGTGGCTGAGGTGAGAACCACAATCGATGAGGTCGAGACGTGCCAGAGGGGACACCCACACAGGCGCAAGAAGCGGCTGTCAGAAATTGCTGCATCTCCAGAGGCCTGGAGGGCGCTCAATGAGGTTCGTGCTGGTCGCAATCACATCCCTGCCGTGCATGCATGCCTGATCACATGACGCTGCTGCACACATGGATGCTGTTTTGAGTTGAGCTGTTTCATTCGCACGAGGGCATTGTGCGATGTGCATGGTATGCTGCGCAGCGCCAAAGTGCGCGGCGTCTACATTTTGCCATTTGAGTGATGCCATTTGAGTACTGAGCTGTGTGGCTACAGGTGTCATACAGCAGCGCTGCATCACAGGGCAACGCCGCGGCCCCCAACATGCTGCACGCGCTCAGCGGCTGTGGCGGTGGCGGTTCGCACAGCATCGTGGGGGGTTCAGATGGGGACGGCTCTGATGCAGAGAACTTCGACACCGGCTCCACATACTCACATGACGAGGGCCCTTCGAGCTGCACAAGCATCGCGGCCGCAGCAGCTGCGGCCATCTCCACAGACTGCGCAGCCGCCGCCACACATTCTCTGGCTGCGAATCCAGTTGGCAGCAGTGGCAGCGGCAGCGGCAGTTTGCTGCAGCACAAGGTGCGCACATTCAGCCGAGGCGCTGGAAATGGCTGCCTCGAGGTGCAGACTGTTAGCAATGATGTGGAGGTTGAGGTTGAGGTGGAGGTGGAGGGGCTGGACGTGCATGATGTGAGCAGCGGGGGCTCCGACGTGTCCCACGCAGCCTCCCACCGGCGACCACCATGCGGGAGGCCAGGCAGCCCTCGCAGCCTCGTGCACAACAACTCCAGTGGCGACTGGCTGTCCACCGACCTCCGCAGCAGCGCCTCGACCGACTGCGGCGGCCCCAGAGCCTCTCCTGCCGCCGCAGAGGCTCACATGCATGCCCTTCCAGCCATGGCCCCCGCAAATGATGCCCACTTCAGCACCAGCACAGGGCACACACCGAACCCTAACCAGGAGGAGGAGTGGGGGGGACACCCCCAAAGCCACTGCCGGTCATCTCTACCGGATAGCTGCCCCGCCGCAGCCTCCGCGGTGCCGCACGGGCAGTTCTCGGCGCGATACTCCATTGAGCGCCTGCTGCACAGGCATCGCCTATCAGATGGTGTGCATGAACTGCATGCACCTGCGCTCCAGGTTGAGTCTGCGCGGTTGTCCATGGCATCCTGGCGCTCCAGCCAAACAGGTGGCGTGATGCATGACCGAGAAGCGCAACTCATGAGCGCAGGGATTGGTCAAGATGCGTGGCTGCCGGCCAGGGACGGCCACGCCAGCTTGCAGCAGGCTGTGGGGGGCTGTGATTCAGGTGATGCAGATGTGGTAGGCTCCGCGGTGTACTCTGTGGGTGGTGCCGTTGGAGGAGGGCAGGAAGCAGGGGGCAGTGCGCGCAGCTTGTCTTCTGCACAGAGGAAGCGTGCAGTGGAATACAGCAGGGCCCGTAGCAGAGAGAGTGCTAGAACAGTTGAGCTGGGTGCAGCGGGGCAGAGAGCCGGGCAGGTGGCCGGGGGGCCGCCGCCGCCGCCGATGATTAAGTTCCACAGCCTGCCGCTGGAGCCCCTGGTAGCCGCGCCCGCGCGCGCCGCTGCCAACCCCTTGTACCGCAACTCAGACAGTAGCAGCCCTGGGGCGTACAGTGAGCCACTGCATGTCGAGGATGCTCACACGGATGATGCTGGCCCTGTGCCGCCGAGGCCGGCGGCTGAGGCAGCGGCATCTGCGGAGCCTGTGGGGCCTGCTCAGGCGGGAATAACCCATCATTTTAGCCATGGTGGCTATAATGCGGGGGCCTGCAGCACTTCCAGAGCAAGCAGCGGCGCTGAGGAGCCGGGCAGGGTGTGCGACGAGCACGACGAGTCCCCCAGGCACGGCGCCCTGCTTGTGCATGCGGCCCGCTCGAGCACAGGCACACACCACAGCTGCGGGCTCACTTCCTCCTACACCTCGCACTCCATCACGCTGCCAGCTGCGCCCTTTGAGGCGCTTCCCATGCAGCCTGGGAGCGCAGCGCTTGAGGCGGCGCCTTGCGCCCCACGCGGAGCCCCCGCGCGCGTGCCTGCACTCGGCGATGACCTGGCCCGTTCTCATCCGTGTATGCAGGCTCCAGTGACGGCCTCTGGCATCAGTGCCCCTGTAGACACTGCCTGTGAAGGATCCGAGCGCCAGATTGAGTGTGCGGGGGCAGAAGTGGAAGAGCAGAGGGTTTGGGGCAGCGGGCTGTCACAGGGGGGGTGCAGCAGGTGGCCTCCTGAGAACCGGGGCAGTGGGGAAGCAGAGGGGGGGCAGTGGCTACTGAGGTCTGGGGTACCAGTGGCGGTGGAGCGACAGAGCAGCACGCAGCAGGTGGCGCGGCAGCTGGACAGCTTCTCCCAGATGCAGCTGCTGCTGGGAAAGTGGGAGCTTCTAGAGGCTCGTGAGAGACGCTTCGGAGGTGCGCTGCGGCCCTGCTGCCTGCCTGCCTGCCTGCCACCTGCGCTCGTTTGCTATGCATCGTCTTGATTGCTTCTGTACTAGCACCTGAGTTTTGGCATCTGACGATGCTGATGCTGCTGCTGCTGCTGCACTGTTTTAGATCAGATACCTGTTGCATAGCAGCCACAGTTTATATGCTGGGGTTGCGGTTGTGGTTACGCAGCACGCGGTCCAGCAAGGTGGGATGGGTGCCCGGGATGTGACTGCGAGCGTGGTGCCATGCATGTGCAGGCCAGGCTGTGGTGCAGTTCGCAGTGTGCATAGAGAGCAACTGCCGCTGCGCCGTGAAGTTCTTCCTCGACCGAAACGCTTTTGAGGCGGAATCGGCGCTCTATGGCGCCTTCTCTCCTGCGCTGTGCGCGTGTCCCAACATCGGTAATGCGGTGCGCCGCGTGCGCATCATGCATGAGGCCAGCTCGCCCATCGCAGCGCCCCTGAGCTTCCTGCCCAAGGTGGAGGCGCTGCTGGACGGCAGCCAGGGCGAGCTGCTGGACGCAAAGGGTAACTCATTACCTCCATGCATTGTAATGGAGCGTGGAGAGAGCCTGCAGGAGTGGGCAGAGCGCACCGAGCCTGACCTGCGCAAAGTGTTCACGGTGCGAACTTCTGGCGAGTCAGAGTGCATGCATGATGCAGCTGCTTCAGGGCTCCTCCCATGCTAACAACAACACTCCCATTCCAGTCTCGTACTGCAGCCCCCTGTAGCCACCGCATGCATCATGTGCCGTGTGGCAATCACGTGAACACAAGCAGCAATAAGAGCTCTGAGCACGCATGAGTGGGCAGGGACTCTGCCCGCGTAGATCCTGTGCTTCATACGTTGTTGTTAAGGGGATTCATGTCTTGAGAGGGCTGTTGCTGCAAATGCAGCGTCAAGATGCTGTTTTTTTTGTGTCAGCGGGCGGTAACGCTGAGTGGCATGCATGTGCAGGCGCTGTCCAGTATTGCCGCGCACATCGCCGACATGCATGAGTGCAGCTATGTGCACGGCAACATCAAGCCCTCCAACGTCCTCTGGCTGCCGAGGCAGGGGGCTTGGAGGGCGGTGGACTTTGCGACGGCCTGCCGCATCGGCACCGAAGCGCCCGCTGTGCTCCGCGCGCTGGGGTACGCTGCACCAGAAATAGTGCAGGCCTGCCAGCAGGGCGAGCGCAGCCTGCTGGCGGGCGCTGCTGCAGATGCCTGGAGCGTTGGAGTGCTCGCGTTTGAGCTGCTGTACGGCGCGCCCGCCCTCAACGTCAGCGAGCTGGGCCACACAAAGGTGTGCTATGCCACTGCTCCTGCCACCTATCCTGCTGTTTGTAAGGGAGTCAGCTGGTATCCCATTCATGTACGCGCTAGGTCCCCAGCACCGTCCTGTGTCTCTGCTTTCCAGAGTGTGCAAGAGGGTTAGCAGTGGTGATGCTGGCCACACCGTACTGCGCCGCATGCATGCCCACACCCCCGCCTGGAGCGCACATCCCAGAATTGTCATTTTTTCAACCTGCGCACCAACATGCATGCCACACCCAATGCCATCAGATCAATGGCCCGCATGGCGGGGCATATCCAGCCGCACATGTACTTGCATCTTCGCCACAGTGGTTGTGGCGGTACTTCTGTGTGGGCAGTAAGGAGGCACCGCTGCTGCAGCTGCGCAGCGCGGTGGAGAACATAGGGGAGGGGGGGGTGCATGCATGCGAGTGGTGGCACATGTGAGTGAAGGAACGTGCGGGTGCAGGTGCTGGAGCAGCTTGCAGGCGGCGCGCCACTGCCATGGGAGGAGGTACCGGGGGTGGTGATGGCACCCATCGGGGCCTTTGAGGAGCCAGTCCTGCAGCTGCTGCAGCGCGAGCCTGACCGGCGGCCCCCCCTCAGGCAGTTCCAGGCGGACTGCTTGCGTGTTCTGGAGTCCCTTCTGGGCGAGCCCTGAGGCACACACCTTGGCCACCCAGATGCAGGCGGAGATGGCAAGGGAAGCATAGTAAAGTTACAGGCATTTAACTCCTCATGCACCAGCAAAGAGTGTGCAAAGGTAGGTTTAGGTTCATACAAAGACGCTTAGGTGTGTGCGAGGCCAGCTGGCGGATGGCAGGCTGAGGAAGCGCTGCTGGTGGGTGTGCGCGGCACCACTGAGGGCCTGTTGATAGCTTCTGGTGGGTGAAGTGGTGAGTCAGCATGTATTTCTCCGACATGGCTGCGTGCATGCACCGTATGTGGTAGCAGTGCGCTGGCCCACAGCCAGCCAGCCTGTGGTGGTGGTGGTGGTGGTACAAAAGATGCTGTGCAGGCAAGCAGGTGTGCTTGTGGGTGCTTCAGCATGTTGCTGACAGGCGTTGCGTGCTGGCAGGGAGACTGTTCACAGGCCTGGGGTTGAGGGTGGTATACATGCATGCCTCAATTTCATGTGGGCAGCACTGGACCCTGGCTGTTTGTGCTGCTAGTTTTTGTTTTGTCAGCTGTGGAAGATACCGTTGTACATCAAGTGGTAACTTTTTCTGTGTACTTTTTGTGGGAGGCTGCTGCGTGCTGGAAGGGCTTGGTAAGAGAGAGAGAGAGATAGAGAACGCAGGGCAAGCAACTTGGGGTGCTGAGTGGGACTGTAGGGCAGTAGGAGGAGGCAAGCTCTGGGACAACCTGCAGCTGGCTGCTGTGCAAGCCACTGTATGATGTGTCGTGCTGTGTCTTTCTGTGGGGGGGGGGGGCTGGCTGGCTGCACACTGTAGCTGGCTACCCACTCCTCGAAGCTTCCCAGTATTTGGAGGGAATGCACGTTATGGTGTTGTGCAGAAGGTGCTGTAAGATGCGCCTCCGCGTAGGGGTTGAGTTGGCGATACAGCAGGCTGCGCAGGATGTGTGCAGCAGAGCAGCACGTGGCAGCAGCAGGCCGGTGTGCTGATGGGCAGAGTTGGTTGACGTGACAGGCAGCTTTCTTCTAGATACGTAAGCATGTTGGTATTAGGAATTGATTCATTTGGGGGTGTGTGCATGCTTGGGGTTTCGGATTGAGGCACAGAGGGTTACGGGGAGTTTTTGACAGAGGCGTATACTTTTGTAACCTTTTTGGCGAATGCCAGATGCATGGTTGTGGCTGCATGCATGCATGCGGCACAGCGTTGCGGCGTCTGTTTGCTGCGGTGGAGGGGCGGTTGCTACAAGCAGCACTGGGCATGCAGCCGTTGTGTGCATCTCAAGCGCAGTGCAGGAATGTCGGTGGAGGCGCTGTTGCTGTGGGCTAAGGGGTGGCATACACGGCTGGACGTGTTGTGTGCGGGGCAGCAGCTGTGTGTGTGGATACAGCCAGGCAGAGAGGAACCAGGATTACAGTGTTGCGCGCACTCGTGCATGTTGCAAGGCATGTTGCAACATCTAACACGATGCTGTGAGGACGCGGACGGCGGTGACTGCAGCACCTCAAGCAGGCAACGCATGGGCAGGACAGGAGTGAGCTGGGCAGGCTGGTTGCAGACGCCAGCTTCCTCCAGTGCACTCGTCAAACGCCAACAATTATCCCCTCACTATTCTTTTACAACCCATCTTGCACCCGCCTGTGGCAGATGTGTGACTATCATAACGATCATGCATAACCATCCCAAACTTCTTTTCCCATCACAGCACTTGTCACAACGATTGTCTAAACTTGCCACAACTTCAATAAAACAAGTCAACAACATATCACGATACAACAGCAAAACGCCGCATGGCAGCTGCCTGCTGAATAAAAAGTCAACGCGTTCGCATATCATCTACACTCACGCGAACAGCTGTCTATACTTTCGGCATTGTACAGTCCACACCAGCATGGCATGGCGTCCACAGAACGACCCAGCAACCTCTTGAAACAGGGCGTGAAAGCTTCTCTCCACACATATGAATGCGCCCCATGCAATGTGTGCTCAGCTGGGCTTGTACGTGCGCACCCAGTCAAAGTACACAGAATCATTAGGATCGTTTCCATCCAGCTCGGCGTCAGTGACGCAACCAGGAGCTTTGTTGCCTCCTTGGCATCTCCACGTGTACTCTCCAATGCCTAGAATCAGCGACTGGGCTTTACTGAAGAGCTTCCCTGTAATGTCAACGTTCGCAGAGCCTTCGTTCCAGAGGTTCAGTTTGCGGACGAGCTTGCCGTTCATGAAGAACATGATCTCCCCGGCGTTGCGCCAGTAGACACCAAAACGGTTGAACCCGTCGATGAGAGGGCGGCAGTTCGCATCCCCACGAGTGTTTGGACCGCTGCACTTTTCCTCTGCGGTCGCATCAATGTCGTAGAAGTTTGGTGAAGGAGCGCCTCCCACCAGCGGAACGCTCGAGGCGGGATCGCCGGTGAAGAGAGATATGTGCTGCACATGCATGCTGCGTGGTCAATGGTAGCGCTCTTGACATGCGGGAACTCGCACATGCCACATCATGAACACGTAGGGTTGTGTGTGGTTGAATAAGTATTTGAGTGAAGCAAATAGCAAGTATTTGAGTGAAGAAGGTACGGTAGCCCAGAACTGGCTGCAAGTGGTGCGATGCGAGGTGGGAGTGCTTTCAAGAAGCAACCACTGCGGTGCCTGGATTCACCGAGTGCCGCTTAGCCAGAAGTGCTATGAAGCAGCTGCGCAAGGCAACATAGCATGATGCTGCCTTGCGCTGCAATGGGGCGTCCTCTCTGGAGACTTCAGAACAATGGCAGAAACAATAAAACAAGCGTCCTCTGTTCAGCCAAATCCTGTGTTGCCTTGCATTTGAGCATAGTCGCACACCTCGACCTTAACAAAGCAAACTTATTCTACATTCTAGAAGAGTACAGCAGACCAGAAATGTACAACAGAAAACTACGGGATGAATGGCTGGCTTGCATGAGCTGGCAGTAGGGCGGGTGTTTCTGGCTGTGTGACACCACAGACAACTTAGGTGACTCCACAGGAAGCATCATGTAGACACACAGCAGGCTTACCTTTTCTCCTGCTCCCTTCTTGAACAGGTGCAGGTTGTACCCCGCGGAGTTGCGGCCTGCTCGGCCTCCGGAGGGTGAGCTGTAGTGCGACTCCACAACATCAATCTCCTCCAGAGGACTGGCGCCAGACTGAGGGCCTGTCATCCAGAACGAGCCTGAGCTTCCCTGGGATTCAGGGAACTTGATGTTAGCCTCAGTGTACACCTGCAGCTCCCTCCCCCTTTCATGGTCGTTAAAGATGCACGTAAACGGACTCAGCAGCAGAACTTCAGACTTGGCGCAAAGCTCGCTGGGGAAGTACCAGGATGTGAGGACGGCATGGACCAAGGTAAGGCAATTCCTCTACTGTCGAGTTTCTGATGTCATGCAAGTTCTTTTAAGCGTAACCGGTTTGATCAGTCACGCACACCACCCCTCTATTGGTGGCAGTGCCTGGGCGCTCCATCACACCACGTTCGATGCTTACACAATGGTGTTCAAACAATATGATGCTGTCGATGGCAGTAGCAAGACGCAGGATGCAAGCGCTGTTAGCAGCAGGCAGTACACACCGGCCACTTCAGCTCCTTCTTGAACTGCACCCAGGGGACACCGATCACCACGCCACCATGGTTCTGAATTGGGTAAGTTTCTGCAAGCTGCCAGTCGTTAGCGAAACATTTCGTTCCCATCTTCCGCCCCTTCTCCTGACAGATGTTGGACCACAGCAGATGGAGATGAAACCGGAAATCAACTGGTATTGCAATCGCCGGAACGCAAGGCACACAACGAGCAGGGCCTGCAGAGCAACACAATTCGAGAATCGCACTTCCGCCGAACACATACTCCATTTGGCGTTGAGCCTGGTTCCAGGTGAATTGGGAGCGGTCAAAACGGGACAGGTTGAGCTTCAGGAAGCCTCGGCCCACCTGCGCGTTCCTCTCAGGGCGGTCAGCGATGTACAGCTGCCTGCCACCCCCCACCCAGTGCCCATACAGCTGGTACTTGTTTGAGCTGTATTGAGTGATTGGTCGATATCTGCAAACGCACTGAAGTGTTACCAAGTGCACTAACAAGGGCACTGAAGTATTAACCTTTTGTGGGTCGCTTGTGGCTGCACACCGCACAGCCGCACAGGGTTGCCGTTGAATTAAAGCAAGGGTTCTGACAGCAGGGCGCAGGGTCTCCTGTTCCGCAACCATAGACGCGCTAAATGGTGAAGTAGGTTACGTCAACATGCCAACAAACGTTGGCATGCTTTGTGTGGGTCACTTTGCTCCTCTGGGGTTGTGAATGATGCACACCAGACATGGGGCCACGTGGCCTTACACACATAGAAGCCCTCAAAGCAGCGCAACGGATGAACTTTTTCTCAAGCCAGCAGAGGATGTTTCATGAGTGCGTACGTGTCTGAGCTGGCGCCAAACAGGTCTGAGTTGTCCCAGTCGACGGCCCAGCGGCCGCCGTTGTCTCTGAGCACCTCTGCGGGCAGGCCGATGCCATCCCAGTTGCTGCCTCCATCTGCATCGTGAAGGAAGTCAGCAGCCCGCAACAGCACACATGAAAGAGCCCATGCAGTGAAGCTGTACATGCATGATGGAACCTGAGTGGTACAGGAGTATAGATCTAAGAATAACACAGTGGCCCTCAGGCAGCATGCTTATCCCCAAAGGGTCTCCGACAATGCATCACTAGTGGGCAGCAGGGTTGCACGAGGGCGCCATACTTGCACCGGGTGTCCAGTGGCCGGTGGTGCCAGCTGCAGAAGCTTCCTGCACCATGCACCCGAGCAGCAGCAGTGCCGCGCAATGCATGAGCAGCTGGAGATCAATCATCGTCCAGGGACTTGTCTCTTGGACTCTTTCAGACGCCTTGACGAGTGCCGGCCTGTGTGCACCAGTGATGTTCATCAATTTGTTGGTGGCGGTGTGGTAATTGCGAATTATCACGTGATACGCCCTGCATTCTCTGCATCACTGCTAATCGGGATCACCTGGTTGCGCAGCATTCACTGGAACCTGATACTTCCTGATAACGAACGCCAGTGTAAACAACTTGAACACGGCACTGTTTCAGGCTCGTTATCGACGAGCTTCCTCTTCTGATGCATACTTGCATACAGCTGCATGCATTTCATGACGCGATCACAGTTCGGGCCGGGCATGTGGGGTAAGTGCTGTCCTCGGGCCAGGCAACAAACGTGTGCGGAGAAGCATCGATGCTCTACTTAAGCACTATATCCGATACAGCTTGACGTGAACAGGGACGCGCGCGTTTCCGCGCGCTTTGTACGTTGACTACAGATTGAAACGCTGACAGATACACTTACAACAAGTGCCAATGAGCCCTGCACGGCAGCGCATCAATGTGCCTCGATCACATTACACACACGAAATGAAACAGAAGGAAAGAGCACCTGGAGTCTCACGATGTGTGAGCTAAACTAGCTGGGGCGCTGGCGGACCACAATGTTGCAGCAACGGAACCTGTGTATATATACTGTCCAGCTCACTAAAGCGCTCTGAATGCATCAATCACATGAAGAACGCTGCCTTTATATACTCGTGAGGGGGGTCATCGTGCAGCTCTCGCTTGCAGAACGGCCTGCTGGCCATGATATCGATTGCAATCGCGATTGGGGCTGTCGAAGTCGGCCAGGTGATTTGTGCACAGCTGTGCACCTTGGCGGCATGTGTCATGTCGCATCATCGGTGGAGCGCTAGCTCAGCGCGCAGCAACAACGTCTGTTCATCCGAACCTACTGGAACTCAATGTAATTTCTTTATGAACCTCAGTTGCACATCATGATCGCAGCGGTGATAGCGTTCGATGGTTGCTTGCGTTCGGAAGGGGGTACGTGTGCATGTGCTTGCATACAAAAACCCTAACTGCAATAAAGTGTAGCTTGCTTGCTTTGCTCGCCAGCCGTTGGCTTGCTTCCTTCCGTTTCTGCACACGTGGCTGCATTGACCTTCCTGTTTTCTTTCCTGTGTAGTTATTGAAGCGCGGGTGGTGCATTGAGTACTAGCCATGGCAATCTGAGTAGCCATGGCAATCTGAGGTGCATTGAGTACTAGCCATGGGCCCACCTGGGTTTCTAGGATCACTCGCGGTGCTTTTCATGCTGCGAACACAGACGTAGCCTTGGGATCCTCATAGCTTAAGCATGTCCCACGAGAAATGCTAGCTTTCTACCGCTGCTCTCCTTGTGGAGACGTGCGACTTCAGCATAGGTTGTGGTGCAGCTGGGAAACGTGAACGCACAGCCCAAGCTTGCATGCGAGCACTAGTGCGTGTGCATAACGTGATTGGTACACTTCACGTAAACACCAAGTCACAATACCCCACTGAAACGCAAAGTACCTGTTCTGATGACGAGGAATCGCGCGCCAAAAAGACGGGGAGGGCAGGATGTTGTTGAAGGTGCGGTAGTCGTGGTATTCACAGAGTGTAACTCTGTGTGTGATGTTGCGCTTATGTCATCGCGAGCAGCGCTCAGTCACGGTACGAGTATAAATGACTGAGGTGCGAATCGTGGTACGAAGTGCGAAGCCTCGCCTCACATACTGTGCACGTGCACATCATTGATTCATAATGTCTTCGTTATTTCCTATAGCTTGTGCGTTCCGGCGCCCTTGCCGATGTAATCACCTGGGACCGTTGAGAAAGTCTGATGCCCCAGCAAAGCAGAGTGAGATAATTCCGTACGCGTACCGTAAGCTTACGTAAGGAGAAGAAAGGGACTCAGACAGCAAAAACACAACACCCATCCCCCTGTTCAGTTGTACTCCCGAGCGAGCGAGCGGGCACGCCCGGCTGCCTGGGCTGCTTGCTCCCTCTGTGGAGGTAGAGTGAGGCGTGACACTGCGTACAACAGTTGCAAGTCATAGCGTGTAGCTGTATTCATGGGTGAGATTTGTTGCACTTGCTCTATCCTCCGCATCCTGTTGATGTAATTACACCCATCCTCCCTTTCTCCAGCTCATGCCAGAGCCCCCCTTCCTCTTCCACACTTACATGACTATGCTCAGGTCCCTGCCATCTCCAACGTCCCCGCGGCTCCTCAGGCCCGCAACCCCCAGATAGCCCACCCAAGCAAACACCTGTTCTGGTCATCCCTGACCTCGTCACCGGCCCCCTTTCCCTCTGATGCAGCCATGTCACCCCTTAACCACCAGAGGCCACCCAGCCTGTCCCTCTCAGTTGCGGCCTCCCATACCCTGCGTGCCATGCAGAGCGCCGCCAGCCCCCACTCACTCCGACCCCCATGGACCCCCCAGAGCACCGCGCCGCAGAGCCGCCCTCCCAATCGCCCAGCACCCCTGCAGCCTAATCTCGTCAACAGCAACTCTTTCGCGCCCCTTGAAGGGGCCCCCTTCAGGATCTCCCTGATAAAGCAATGACATCAACACCAGCCGCCCCCCAGCCCCCAGCCCCACAGACAGCCTTGCAAAACTCGAGGCCGCCCCCCTCCACCCACAGACGCCAGCACCTCAAAGTCCGGCATCCCCAACGTCCCAAACACGGACTACCCCCACAACAGGGCAGACCCACCAAAGCACCCAGCCCAAGAGCCAGCCAGCAAAGCAGTGACAACAGGTACGTACCCCTGTCATGCCCGTCGCCCCAACCACCCCCCCCCCGCCCCCGCTCATCGACTCAGGTACCCCGCCCTCTCCCCCCAGCACCATTCTCAATGCAATCACTCAAGACAGTACGCTGATCCCCTGACAGAATATGAGCCGCGTGCTGGAACAGCTGTGTGGAGACACAAGGAGCTTTAAGCAACAAGAGGGGCAGCAAGAGGCGCACTAGAGGCAAGTGAAGGGCTGAGG
The DNA here is from genome assembly GCA_032359135.1 of Ulvella scutata. Lineage (NCBI taxonomy): Eukaryota > Viridiplantae > Chlorophyta > Ulvophyceae > Ulvales > Ulvellaceae > Ulvella > Ulvella scutata. The sequence goes on from JAUMHD010027958.1 coordinate 32,276, forward strand.
GAGGGCATGGGAAGCATGCAGGGGTAGAAGCAGG
>JAUMHD010027969.1:0-32300 GCA_032359135.1 Ulvella scutata
TGTGTGTGTGTGTGTGTGTGTGTGTGTGTGTGTGTGTGTGTGTGTGTGTGTGTGTGTGTGTGTGTGTGTGTGGTGGGGGGAGGGGGGTGGTACGTGTGTTTTTCTAAACCAAGGCACCAACGGCCAGGGCAATAACAGAAATTGCTAACGCTGCAGTTGCACCGGCGCTTACGGGGGCAGAGTTTGGAAGGGTCTTCCCAACGAATGGATCATCCACCATTTCGTCAGGAGGAAGGTCACGGTCCCGCGGAACGAGCACAGGCGTGCCAGGGGGGGGTGGTGGCGGTGGTGGTGGCGCAATAATGATTGGGGCAAACGCCATTGGAGTGGTTCCGGGTGGGGGAATACCTGCGTATCCATAACAGCTCCGACGGATACTCACCAGCTGTATAGCTCTTAGACATGTCTAGGTCAGTGCACCTTACAGTACATGCTGCACTTAAACGGGTGGACATGGTGATATGCTACTTGTGCGACGTTTATCGATCACGAGAACAAAGCAGGGGTCAAGATGGTCATTACAAGAAGAGAAGGCCACGATCAAATATGCCAAGGATAGATTCACGGATGGGGATCTTGATGACAGGAGGGTGGCGCACATGTGGGATCGCTTTTCACAATGAACTTGCGACCGTCAGATTTAACCAACGCGTCAGGGGGGATGTTGCAAGCAGCGATACGCTTGGGATAGCAGTTGTTGCCGCCAGGCCAGGAATCTAAGGGCATGTTGCCGTAGTATGACATTGAATTGCAACCCTGAATCAAAAGAAACCTTCAGGATAGCGCACACAATGTAAACCCAAGTACCATCTCCACGGGTCATTGCTGGGTAAGGTCCAAGAAGACGCTACTTGACTGCTGGGCCCATGCACACAGGCTTGGCATTTCGACTCTTTGCACTGGGCCGTCAAAAGTTGAACAGTGCTGGACTGGGCGGTTCCAGAAAGTCCACGGCAGGGCATTTGCCATTCGATGTGAATTCCAGGACCTTGCTTGTGTTGTCCGGAAGTGCTAGACGATTTTTCGGTGAACGTGCAGGTGTGCCTGGTATTATGCGCACTGAAGTGATGTTAACTGGCCCGATTCTGGACTGTTAGATACAAACAGAAACATGCCATGAGAGTGCACCTGAAGAGCTCGAGAGTGGCATGCTGCGATGCACTCCAGTTCGCCAGTCACGGTCAGTCCTGCACCCGTGTCCATGACAGCGACCATGGGAATTGGTTGCATAGTGCCATAGTAGTCCCGGTTTCCGTATGAGTTCCACGATATCCTGCAAGCCATGCATTTCTCATACCGTCCCAAAGATGGCCATTCAATATTGGTACGATCCTTGCGTAGCCGTAAACGCGGTAGTATACATGTCTCCTGAAATTCAAACCGCACAGCCTGTTTTCAGAACCGATTCACGCCAGCCAAGATTTATTCTTTCTGTCACGCATATTGGCGATCACATTAACCCAAGCCATGGCATGAATCTGTATGACGGAATCATGGTCATGAACTGACCGTATATACGGTCATATATGTGTGGCAGATCAGAAACCAAGCATGACGCTGCTGCACTCGGGGGGAAACTTGTTGAATTCATCTACAACACTCGAGAGCAGATTCAGTGCCTATCTGTATATTCACGTGCGCACGTGCGCATTCAGCAATTCAGCGAACAGTGAACATATTCGATGCACTATTGTAGGAAGAGTTGTGACTTGCCACGCCGTCTTGGGACGTCGGCGGCCTTTCTTGGTTTCTGATCTGCCACACATATATGACCGTATATACGGTCAGTTCATGACCATGATTCCGTCATACAGATTCAAGTTCCTTTGTGCGCAGTCTTCCATGCAAGCTACGCCTATTCGAACAGAAAATTGTAAAACCGTGGCCCAGAAGCTCCATGTAGCCTAAATTTTACTTCACTGCTCGTTTCTCAATATGTCCTCTGGCAGGCTGGAATCCACGGGGTTCCTTTTATGTCACGCAACCTCGAAATGACATCCCATATTCAAGTATAACTTCCGTGTAGTTCTTGAAGACGCACCCCATGTATGCGTGGATGGTTGGAGTGGGAGGTGGCACAATGGGTGGAGATAGAGCAGCTGGTGCAAGATCCAAAGGATTCACCACGCCCCCACCATCCAAAGGTACCACGTTTGTTGGTGGCGGTGCGACCATCTGGGCCGCTTCAGGTGCACCAACAGGAGCTGCATAGGTGCAAACAAGGACTTGTACAAATCCCTGGCGGTTGCAGCTGCTGCCATAAGATTTCTTGAATGGTTATCATGTAAACATGAGCAGAACAGTGCGGCATGCACGCCCCTGATGGAATTCCTGTTGCCCAATCAACGAGTTTGCGTAGCACAAGTTTCTGGCAGTGTCCCACCTTGTGCTGCTGTTGTTGACAGCAAAGCAGTTGCAATTAAAGCCAGAAACATCCTGCACATAACAAAACTGATTTGTTTCTCGAGATGTCACAATAAATGTGGTGCAAGACCACTGTTAATAAGAAAGCCCCCCCCAACCCCCCCCCCCCCCCCCCACTACTCACAACAGTTTCACATCGTCTATGCTGGCAGACTATGGCATCTCTTTCCTACACATCCTATCGGATGAAGTAACCCAAAGTGATAATAGAAAATGTCCACACCAACACAAGATTGGCCTCTTTTCATGCGTGAGACAGCGGTTTGCGAGCACATCGTGTCTCAGTGTAGGACTGTCGACTGCAGCGCACTACGTCACAAATGCTGTGGCCACACGAAACTTGTACCTCGAAAATTGGAGAAGTAACGCAATCTGTGGAATTACGGCACCGCAGGGTCTGAACAGTGTCCACACGCCAGTGTGAACAGACATCTACACACGAACTACGCCGTGCCATTGCCGAGGTATATGGACAGACAGGAACAGACATGTGCACGTAACTTAAACTACCACGTGAAGGGCAATTTGTCATCTCGCGGCAGGAAGCGCTGAAGATGGTGCTGCAGCAACAGAAATAGTTGGTGCATGCGAAGAGCAAGTTTGCTGTGGGACAGCACATAACATCGTCGCACAAAGTTGTAGATACACTAGGAAGTACTGGGTCTACGATAATGAGTGTTGTCGCAAGGGAGGGAACTGAAGCGCACCTTTCCATTTCCATGCTTCGAGGCTCTTCGACCGTTAGGTCGCGCAGGTGCTTTGCCTTACAATCACAGCTGCAAATTTGCTGAGCAGCGTTCCAATTTCTTAGAGGTATTGAGATGCAGCGTGTGATTGGTCACTAATGTTTGAAGCATCAGTACATGTGGTGTATGGATCTATGTTGGATCAACTGTTCGTTCCGGCCAAAACGGTTCGGACCCGGCGATGGCAAAACGCATACTAATCGTGCCTCGGTGAATCAAAAACGCAAATCTGTGTGACCAAACGGTATATGTTCTTCGGGGGTACACTCAAACGTACAACTCTCCACACATGTGGAGGTGATCGTATATGGTCGTTATATGTGTAAGGCTTTCCATGCCTATGCGTCCTAGTTTAAGAGTGAAGTTAATTTCTTCCTCCGCGTCCTGTCGATGATCAACTGCTTAAAGCGTGATGAGTACCTAACTGAAGAGTAATATGATGTGGTACTGATGATTAGTGCCGCTGACTAATCTTCTAGATTAGTGCCGCTGACTAATCTTCTTCGCTGGCCCACTTGTAGACCTGTATCAACTGCATCGATGTCGAACGCAGAGGCATGAACCCAATGTAATCAAGTACCATGCACAGGCCTTGTAGACGCCCATACGATAGCTGGAGTCAACTGAAGCGCGCACCGTGCCTCTGCATAGAGTTCAGATGTTGGCTTGCAAACGCACTTGGCCCCTTGTTGATGGAACAGCTCAAGTTTCCATCTCCCGGCATCTTGAAAACATTCAGACAAGAGCAGTCTGCCTTCGGACAGTACATCTTATAACAATTTCGCAGACCTCAGCTGGAATGGATACATCGTGACATTGCTAAGCTAGTGTATGCAGAACTGTTATACCACATGATGTAGCCCACATGCCTTCCCATCTCGTATAGTGTGTCTGCCTTTTAGCCCAAACCGCAAGCATAGTTCATTCACTAGATTGTCTTTTTCTTCTTTGCATTCCAGAAGCCACTCCTTCAATTGATGTACTGTTACACACCGGAAAGGTAGCAACTATGCATGAACCCAAATACCGAATGATAACTAATACGAACACAACAGAGCCCCCTCAACTATACTGAGGAAGGAAAAGTTCTTGGGTTTGGATGCATTCAGAAACATAGTACAAGGTGATATGGAACATATTATTTTACAGGATGGTGTCGTACGAGGTCATCCATGACCTCTCACGTCTCACTTAGGTGAGTTTCGATGCCACCTCACATGTCGTGCCATGGATAAACAACTTTGCAAAGCACGAGGGGGGTCTGCATTCTGCCCTGTGGACTGTAGAGGTAGGGACGCGGGCAACGAGGCAGGATTTTGAAGGTTCTGTGAACCCAGTGTGACTTCCCAGACCCTGTCCTGTCATGTTATTGGTCCAGATAAAAGTTTTCGATTTTACCGATAACTTATGGGCTATTATGGATCCCAGGACCGATAATCAACGATTCTACCGAAAACGTCGGTGTTTCTGACGCTGCAGTTCAGGTCCACGCCTATCAGAAGGCTCAACTGTGTACTCTCAGATGCAAATGATGTTGCTTGGAAGAACTACATATAGCAAACGTGTCTACTAAAGGTATGAACCCTGTTCCCAGCCCCGTGCCCCAGACGAAAGGTATCCAAACAGAGCTGGAAATGCTGCATGCCTGTGTGCGGTACTCAAAGTCTACTTGTGACGCCTTGAGTTCCCTCATGTGCAACACGTTGAAATAGTCCGTTTCTGAAACGAGATCAAAAAGCGGCAACGAATATGACATTGACCACAGCAGAGAATGGAAGGAGTCAGCAAATGCCAGCACATGCACAAAGACGCAAAGCAAAGCCCCCCAGCGGCAACGAACGCACTCCATAGAAACAGTGTGACACTAGCAAAGCAGGGGTATAGAACACACGCACATATTCCGCTAATTCACGATGCGCCATGCTCAGTCAGAGCTTCAGCCTCAGCGCCACAGTGGCGGAATGCATGCACATCGTACAGGGGAGACCACCATAAACCCTGTACGCACCCAGAAGATAAAAATTTGACAAGAGGGGGATGTGACCGGACCGGGATTCTAACCCGGGACCTCGCATGAAAGCAGGATACCGCTACTGAGGGCCGCACCTGAATTTCACGTCCATCTCAGGACTTTAAGTGGATTCACTAGTTTCTGCGCAGGTGCGTACATGTAACAAGTCAGTGATACATGTTGGGCCCAGCGAGACTGTTTCCACACATCCAGAATGCAGTGAAAGGGCAAGAATAGAAGCAAACAAACAAAACATGCATTGAACAACCCCTACTTTCCGGGGATGGAGGCCGAACTGCACATGTTGCGAAGATATGAGCTGGAATGCAAGAAAACTATAAACCCAATACATGATCTTCTGCAGGCATTTTGGTCTCCTCGGAATAGTGGCGCAGTTTACACAATTCGTCAAACGTGAAGCCATCAGAGGGAGTTGTAACACACGGAGATCCAACACAGGGGTGCACATTGTCCCTGTGATGATTTTTTTGTGCTGTGATAACTGCCTGCTACCAGGTAGCAAAGACATATGTAGTCTGCAGCGGCAACGAGTTGTTGATATTCAGTACCACATCACCTTGTTAACCAAAGATGGATGCAAAATGGTGCACAGATACGCGTGTAGGTGGAGAGTCATACACTGGATGAGAAGGCCGGTATTCATACGTGAGGGGGATTAGTAGGGCTGCAAATTACAATTGGCAAAAGCTGAAATAACGCGTAATTACAGAGATGTAATTGCACCACAATTGCTTGTAAATCACAGGAGTCCAAACATGGCTAATTATCATGGATTTACAATTTTTAATCTCAATAATTGACCATTCAACTTTCAAAATTAGCGCCTGATCTGCTACCATGTATGATTATTCCTGCTATTTTCACGTTTTTGCCGTTCCCCGCAACTGCACGCACGCTGATTACAAACTTAAGTCGATACCATCATAGTGAATAGATTTGGCTTGGCTCTGTGCGTTTCAGGCTGTTAGGTTTGACGCCTGTCGTGTTGTCAGCTTGGTGTATGGCACAATGCTGAGACCTCGAAACCTTCACCTATCGAGCTTCGACTGTTGCTGGAACATCATTACGTATACTTTGCAGTATTTTATGTCGTTCGCGGGTTAATACAAGTTAACTGCTGCGCGTACTCGACACTTTTGGATCGCCAGATTAGCACTTTGTCCAGAGAAAGGATCCCAGCACAGCGCACCATTCCACGCGAGCGCTTGGAACATGCCTCACATTGTCTAAACTTAGAGTACTTTCTATGTCTCGAACTGTGGTTCTCAACGTCATGCAGCTGTCGTGTGAACGTGCACTTCCACGAAAGGCAGCAGCCAGTTTCATGTGAACAGTATGGCAGAAAGGAAAATGATCACATCACTCAACTACATAAAGTGTTCCCAAGCTGCATGGGTTCGCATCACGATATCCGACGCCTCAATTCATCGCCAGCGTACAACGGTACTTACATCACACCTATCGAAGCCGTGGCACAGATGGAACCAATTTCGAAAGCCATGTATTGCCGAACAGGAGAATGTTTGTTAGGCTGTGCGGATTGTACTATCTGTAAAATGCATGCAGACATCCGTTGGATTGCTGTCTATAGCTGTACAGCCAACCTTCCGTTTACAACATGGAAAAACACACACCATGCAGACTCGGCAAGCAAAGAAAATCGGAAGCTTTTCTTTGCACGGGAAGAGGCTGAGTGGCGCGAAGCGCACGAAGCCTTGTTACACTTATTTATAGTTATTGTAACAGGCCTATGCGGGCCCAATGATCGCATATATATGCCCCTGTTGCACCGAAGAACCACATGTTCATGGTTTCTGTGATGCAAAGCAGATGGTGCACCAACTTGGCGCATGTTGCCACTACAATCTTAGGACAGCCTGTACAAGCAGTCACTATGTTGGGACTTAAACCTTTGTACAGACACATGTTGAAAGAGTAACCATCTGCAACAATTCAATGTTTTCAATTTATTGGGTCCGTGTGGTTGAGGTGGGTGTGCGGTAGAACTTGTCATTGCATGTTGCATGTTGCAAGCTGCAAGCAGAACGTGAGTTGCCCCAGGATCAGAATGCGTGGCATTCACGAAACTTGGATGAAAGATGGTGCATGTAACAGATCCGGGGTGAGGTATACATAGTGGGACTGGATTGAGTTGAACATACGAGTCATATTGAAACACTTCAAGTTCTAGAAAAAGCTATTACCATGGCATCTTGTCTTTGCTTACTGCAACAACACATCAGAGAACAGAACGGCGGGGGCTCACCGGCCGTTGCGATGGCAGCTGTGTAACAATATGGACTGGACGGCCTCTGGGCAAACTCATTACAATTACGTAATTCGACATGAAATAACAATATACTAAAATCAAATAATACCCCATTTTCGAATTAACGCGTAATTAAAACACTGTAATTTGCTGTAATGTTCTTGAAATTGCACTATAATTTGCAGCCCTAGGGATCAGTTTTTGTTTGAACGTTGTTGTGTCACCGGAAACTTGAAACTTGAATCCAGTTGTTGTGCAGGGTGAAACCTCGCAAGTGTTGCGTCCAAGAATTTTCTAAGGCTGCACCACCAAAACAAAACTCTGCCGTGTTTCATATGTACTGTGCGCCAATAGGCCTGGGGTATTCCACTCCTTTGGTGGATGAGAAGCGGGGGATGAGAAGCCCTTACTGGGCATGGCGTGTCTCCGGATGACGATTATTTTGTCTAGCAGCGAAGTCGTGTTTTTATGTTGAAGGATTCTGAAGGCTGCACAGATGAGCACTTCACCTCGATGCAAATGATTCTTCATTACACATAAGAAGCTGTGTATGGCAGTTAAGAAAGCAGACCGCCGGGCCACTTTGAATACGGCATCTAAGTGTAACGCTGGACATTCAACGAGACACCGTTCAACACTGACAGCATGCAGCGTGAGGTCAGCGTCCCTTGCCAACCACGTCTGACGCAGAACCCTAGGTTTGACTTTCCATCACTATCTTGGTGTACAGGGGGGTCACCTAGACCTAGCTATCTGGCGCTATGGTAAATTATGCATCCCCGTGAACCTCGAGCTCAGCTGAACGTTTGACCGTCTGCGTCAGCTAAAGCAGCAAGGCAGCAGCACCAAGGAAGGCAGCAACTGCAGATGCTCCTACCATATTAGCTGAAGATGTTGCTGGAGAGCCAGCAATTTCAATATCGCGTGTACCCTGTGTGTCCAACGTAGGAGCTGATGTAGCCTCTGTTGGTGCTCCAACGACGCTGCCTGCGGGTTCAGGCGCACCAGAAGGGGGCACCGTAGGCGCATTCGATAGGGGTATTTGAGCTGCAGTTGGAGCAGCAACCGGGGCAAGGACTGGTGCGATGACGTCAGCACCTGCACAATAACGCCATTGAGAGAGGCCAGACAGAAGTATTCCGCATCAAGTGCGCAAATCTTGATGCAGAGCCCTCTTATGGAGATTGGAAATACCATGCAGAAGAAGGCAGAATATCGTGCGAGAATCATGTTCGCAAGGTGCCATATTTAGCAGCATTCTTCCCATGCAGATCATCCAGGATTGACATGCATCAGGGCTAAAGCTGCAGCCTTTCAGTCACATGCACACAGTGTGTTTCTGAAGATAAACCAAGACAGATATCACGCTACAACACCCCATTGCCCAGAGTCATCAAGCACATGCACATGTTGCGTTCAGACGCGGAGTGCCTCCCAGGAATGGACAGTTGTTACTCTGCGAGCTGCAATTTTCACGTGCACGCATGTATTCAGACTCTTAATTCATGGGAAAGTGTGCAGGTAACGACTCTGAAAGCAGTATCGGTGGTTTTTATGTACATATTTGAAGTACTGCTGATAAAGTTTAGCACAAGATCAGTTGATCAAGAAGCATACATTCGGAAGTAATCATCAGCAGGATGCGAGCATCGTCCTCTACCATAACGTCTTCTGGAAGGCATGTGGAGTCGATTTTCTTGGGGTAGCAGTTTTTCCCGGCAAACCTGCACAAGGGCATGGTGTCATGATGAACAGCACCACTGCTGGCTATAGCATGCTGGAGAGCCGACAATTATGGATACTTTCGCCACCTATTATAGGTCATGAAAAACATGAATTCTGCAGGGACCACTTCATCACTTGCTGTTAGCGTCGATCTGATTAACAGGAGAATGATCATTATGGACATACCATTCGGCTTCGTCAAGTTCTCCATAGAACGAGACTGCGTTGCAACCTTCTGTACTGAGTGCGGCGCACGCCATCGCGCACTCCAATGCATCAGCCACCACGATTCCTGGTCCAGTGTCTTCAGTTGCGGTCATACGTTCTCCGAAATAGTCCATGCCAAGGAAACCTGAGAAAGTAACACTGCACCGAAAGTGCTGATGTTGAGAGGTGGCACGTGCTGCGCCCTGGGAGAATCGTCTTCATAGTAGTACATACACGTGTTGATAAATGTACACGAATAATTGTTCTCATAGCGATACCACGAACCATTGCGGCAGTAACTCAAAATTCACTCTGTTGCACACGTGATCAGAACACGTAAAGCTGTTTCATTATTACGCACGCACCCGTCGACAGTGTACATGTCATCAACAACTTCTGCAGGTACGCCAGGCATGGGCGTAGTTGCAGCTGTTGCTGGAGTTGCGTCTGCAGACATGGGAGTGGTAGCTGGGGGCTCTGCAGGTATGGTTGGAGGAGTTCCGGTGCCATCAGCTGCCCCGGCGATGTATGGAGCTGAAGATTCGCCAGCTTTCGGAAACTTCTTGTTTTCTTTGCCGCACTTCAAAGGCTTGTCAACAAAAGTAATGTCAGCACAAGAGGCTCCATTCAGGCGCATCAGAGCGTGGAAAGTCTTATTCTTCTTGGTTCCTGTGCACACTTGAGAACGATGGAGGGGGCACAAGCGTGCTGTTCACATGGCGAGGCAGCAGTACGATATACAGACTTGGCTGGAAACAGTAACACGAACAGTAACACAGGACACCCTGCGTATTATTCCACATCTGCCGAAAGACACCGTTGCACGGCATTCAGACATTCAACTTCTTAATGCGCAAAAGCAGCTTCGGTTTTCCTTCGCAAGGTCGACTGTGTCGACTGTGCATGCTGCGTCTTCATCCTGGTTGGGACTGAAGTAGGTTGGCTGCATTGAAATACCATGTGGGGCATCCAGCACTTACCCGTGTGCATAGAACAGAAACACTACCACTCGAGTACCGCAAGATGCTTTCGCCAGAATCATCCAGAGAAATACTTTCCTCTCGACATTGCTATCATATATGCCACTGTAAGTTGAAACCAGTGAGCTGTACTGCGATATCACTATATTGTAGTACTGTATTCTGGCGATGCACTTCTCTATCGCATATTGCGATGCGAACGATGCAGCTTGCGCACAACTTGATGTTGTGAAGTTACTTGAGTATAAATCTGTCTGCTGAACGATTATCCTTTGAGGACAGCAGCATTTCTTAGAGACCCACGGTTCGAGACGTACAAAATCCCCATTTCTTAGACATTATGCCAAATTTGCTGACCACCCCCTTCGAATGCCGATTTGTGCTGGGAGCCTTTCGCTGGACAAAGTTCTATTCTGGCGACCCAAGAGTGCCTAGTGCGCGCACAACAGAGCTGCTAGTGGCTCGTGAAGAACGTGAATCAGTAAACGTACATACGTTAGTGTTACTGCAACAGTTGAAGCACCATATACGGGAGATTCGAGGTAACATTATCGCTCCACGCACCAACTAGAGTTGAAGTTTGTAGTTGGCTTGCGAAGGGGGCAGGGGGGGGGGGCGGCAGACACAGCAAAGGGGGCGGCGTAGTTGCATAAATCAGAAGATAAGTAGATATGCCACTTTCACGAAACGCTTTCGCAAGTGTAGGCACTTTTGGCGATGTTCCTGCTACAGGATCTGCGATTATGGGCGAACAAGGCGTGTCTGGAACAGTTACTCGACAAATAAGCGCACCTGCGTAGCATGGAGTAGCAGCTGGCTCGTTGGGCTGTGCCCAAGCCTTGAAGTAACAGTTGTTGTTCGTCTTTGGATTGTTGTACTCAATGAAAGTGGCGCCAGTGCAAACTGGGTCGGCCTCGCACTCCTTCGCACAAGCTACCATGCTTTCTGCGAAAAACCCCTTGTTGTATTCCCAACGGGGGGCATACTCCCATTCTGGAATGCTACACAAGGTGGTGTCTCCCACAGGAAATGGCTCTGGGATGATTAAAGGAGCCTTGGCGATTGTCCCACCGTCTGCAGCAGATTCAGAATCGAGGGTTATTGCTTGAAGTTGGAAATGCCGCCCGCAACATTTTGGGGCTTGCCAATTTAGTGGCATTTCGGCTTTCACGCAGCTTTCACTTGGCGAACACGCCATACCCAAGAAGGGTTTTTATACACAGACACGCGTAATTCGAAAATGCTGCTCTGCGTTCATGCACGTGCACGCAGAATGTTGTAAAGTTACTAGTGTGTGCCGTGTCCCTGGTTTGCAGCGAAGGGTTGCAAATGCTGAGTCTCTACCCGATGGGCTCAACGAGAAGAAAGAGAGAAACGAAGTCCTTGCGGAGCTTGAATCACACGAATAGCAGAATCGTTACAATAATGAAGCCCTGAGTGTCCGTGATAGTATGATGGGAAGGTACGAGTTGCGTACGAACATACAGCTTGGCAATGAACGCACCCACAGCCGGTGCATCTGCTGCAGCCATTCCGATGGCAGCAGCAGCTAGAGCTGCTGAAAGCACCCTGCAAAACATTTGGTGCGTAAGAACATCCTGAATGGACTGCAGGCCAACTCCGCGACGCGAGGTGACGTAGGGGACTGTTTAGTATGTACACGTCCATATCCCATCGTGATGGAAACTATTGCTCGCTGCCACGAAGCTAGTACACACGTATGTTGGGAAACTAGCCAGGGTTACCTCGCTTCCGCGAAGCATTCTCCTCTGCGTTACTATACTTCGGAACAGCTAGAGGCATACGTACACAAGTGCGAGTATCAATCTATGATACCCCCAAAAATGTACCAACTGCCTTGAAAATCGTTCCTTTCTCCTTATCTAAATGATCTCAGGAATGTTCATTAAGCACGGCCTCTTCAGAACGCCCGCGTGATTAGGGTGAGTGCGCACAGTATGGGAGCTCACTGGACCTGTACTGAACCAATACGGCAAAGATACACTCCATGATGTCAGAACATCTACTGATGTCAAACATTGCATGCGCTTAAGAATTACATACCTGCGGGAAGGCATCTGCTTAAACTTTTGTTTGTGGCGTAGAAGTACGCTGAGAAGGCCTGCAAGGAGAGATTACTGTGTTGTAGGAGACAGCAGGTTGTTACATTTGATGTGCCTGCAACATTGCATAGGTGCAAGCTCTTTCCTAGCCGCTTGTCGCGTATGCCGAGCCAAGCAGAGAAGGTTACGAGAGATGCAATGATGTGGTGTTCTGTGGGCGTCCATGTGACTTGTCAAACAGTAGGTATTTTCGACATCGCTTGCTTCCAATGCACGCTCCGTTTGAGTTTGCTCAGCACTACCACGAAAATAAAATCCCTTTCTGTCATCCTTCCTCAGTGTTGTCTGGAATGCAAACATATCTTCGGCACGCGCCCACCAGGACAGCTAGCCGTTCGAACACCTCACAGTTCTCTCGCGTGTGGTCAATAACCTCCCTCGGCAGCAAAGCTGACGGACGTTTTGTACTGAGTCGTCAATTCTCCTCTCAATCTAGGGGTAGTGCATGGCGTAATCCCCGAATAATTTATGTATTTTATTTTGGTTCCAGAGTAGTTTAGGCGAACCAGCCAACGAGACAGCCGGTGCATCATGGGCATGTGCACCACGTGCCATTCGTACACTTGATATGGCAACCGATTCAGAACCGAACAACTACAGGTGTAATAGACACGGCACAAGCATTGAGCACACTTTATATTTTGTGATCTTACCCACTGCCCCCGTCCGAGAGAAGTTGGACGAGCTGGAGGAGGATTTGGACTCCTTTGATTTCACTCTGAAGCAATCCAATTCTGTCTTGTGGCCTAGCGGGAGGGTGGGCAGGCCTCCTTTCTCTTTCCCACTGTATAGTTGCTATCTGTCTGATCAACATCATGATATTCTGTCCTGGTTGTATATCGTGTTGGAGGAGAGACAGTCGTTCGCTTGTGCAATGTGCTGCAAACTTGACGGGTATCGATGTTGTGCTGGAACGAACAGAAACGTTCAAATCTGCAGCACATGACTATATACCTGGTGACATCGAGTTTGCAATGTACCATGCTAATCACACTGTGGTTGCACCCACAGTGGGTTCAAATCAACCAGCAGTTCGAGGATATTCTCTTGCCACCACACATCATGGTACTGCAGGTTTTTGTAAATACATGTTGTTCTTCTCAGTTTCAGTGTTTGCTGCGGGCACTGCTTCAGTGGGCTTGACTGCGGTGGAGCACTTTGTGGTATGCAGCACTTTTGTATAGCTGCAACGCATCCCCGTTTGGATGACCGGCTTCGCCTAGTTCCGACTGATGGCCCCGTTCGGTGTGCTCTGCTTCGATAAACCCTTTTGACCTCATCTCTCAGTCCGCGACGACAGTGTTGCTTGGGTTCTTGATACGTACCCCTATGGGCGGGATTTTGATACAACTGTCCCGCTGAGGTGTATCCCGTTATCACCGCTTGTTTCATGCTGATTGATGATGTTCTTGCTGATGAAGCGGACCGTGCTGTTGAACCTGGTATTGCATATACGACGTTTCATCGTTTTGTGCGGCCTTTGACTTTGCCTCCCTGGTCGCGTGTGGCTTGTGCTGTTCTGTCCTCATCCCACCCCTATCAGAGTGCTGAGGCCGAAGCCCTTCTTGGGTACGACGTGCTCCACCCACCCCCCACCATGCACATTGGAAAAGGGGAAGCCAGAAGCTCGAATAAATGACGAGGGGTGGCTCTGGCTGGATCGGGAGTAGAACCCGGCACCTCGAGTGACATCACTGTACCTCGGAAGGCTGGCCCACACCTATCTATAGGGCACTAGCTAGGGGCCGCGTTGAAGGTCAATATCGTAAAATGGATGAATACGAATATATAGAAGTGGGTGACAGCTTTTCAACCGATCTATGAGACAACACAGTTTGTAACGCTTCCTGAAAACATGCCGGTGTGCAAGCAGAGTTTGTTAGGTGATGGTGTCCAGTCTTTGGCGAGGTCGTGCGAGTTGGAACAAAAGTATCGCTTTTTCCTAGAGTGTCCCGCGAACCTTCTTAGTTTTGCCTGGACCTCCGGAATGTCATGAATGTTCATCCCTGAATGTTCGGGGCTGTTTCAAATCCTTCCCTGACATTCAGGGCAGTTTGTTCCGTGTCCCGGATTATTCGCGCGCGAACTTGAATTCTGTGGATACACATTCTCTGTGACATTGACTTGCCAATTGCCTTACATTGGATCAGTTTTTCTTGGCTGTAGGCCTACATGTAGGGTGGTAACCTTACGAGCTTCGCTTCGTTGGTGCATCGTTGCAATACTTCTGGTACACCAGCATGACGTGTGCACATGACGAGGGGGGTATGCAATATGGCCCATGGGCCGTTCTGGTGTGCACGCGGGCAACTGGGGAGCCTTTTGAAGGTTCTGCGACCACAGTGTGACTCCCCAGGGCACGTAGGCCCCCGTTAATGGGGTTTTTCCTGATTTTACCGATAACTTATCGGCGTTTCTGGCTTTGAGAACCGATAATCGACAATGACACCGAAAACGGCAGGAAAAGTGTTTCTGAAGCCGGATCTGGGGCCTGCATCAATGATAATGTTCTATACCGAGATTTCCGGTGCAAAACAGGTGCTCGGAACTGGTTACTAGTAGCATGGGTTCCTGACACAATGTGCGTCCATTCCAGCTATTGACCTGCCCTTACATGACGGGCCATGTATCAACATATTATCAAGGTCGGGGCATGTTAACAAGGCTGAATGTGCAGTGTTTATATCTGCCGGTGCTTCTTTTTTGTTCGAATGTGTGGTACACCATCTCATTTGAAAAACATTTCTTTTAAAAATCTCCTTCAGTGGCTAGAGGCTGCATGGCGGCTGAAAATTCGACCTGACAATTCGGATGCAGCACATCAGGATGCTCGCTTGCGCATCTATCCCATGAAACAACTCCTGCCTAGTATGGTTTCTCTACGAGTTTTGACTCATATTTTCTTAGCGCCTGCACGTTTTAATACTATCTGTGGCTAACTATTATATGTTAGGGTTCTTGGAGGATGTGCAGTGGCGCTTGTGCAACATGGTAGTGATTTTGAAGGAAAATCAACAAACTGTAACCGTACCCAGTCACAAATGGTGATGTAGAAGCCACTGGCACCTTTTTTCGGCGATTCTTGCTATTTTCGATTCTACCGATAATTTATCGCCGTTTTGGCGTTCAGCAACCGATCATCGAAAAAAGTCTAAACGGACCATTAACGGGGGCCTACGTGCCCTGGGGAGTCCCACTGTGGTCGCAGAACCTTCAAAAGGCTCCCCAGCTGCCCGCATGCACACCAGAACGGCCCATGGGCCATAGTGCATACCCCCTACATGACGCGTTTGGTGGCTTCGAATTCATGCCGAATTCTGAACTGTTCACTGCTTCCACAGAATGTATGACTGCTTACCATGTTCTCCAAGCTGAAGTACATATGTTCCAGAAATATCCAGTTCAGTGTGCCCGGGAGGCCATGACCAACAGCCAGTCAGTGTTGCAGCAAGGCTCTGCCAGCTCAGCTGATCTGCTTGTCCCGCGTGAATGATGCAAGGGCAAATTAAACTTCTTGATCGGGGGAACGAAGAAAAACTTGCCCAGAGTGTAGGGCTCGAAATTAGAGACCAAGTGGCCGATTAACGCGTTAATTATATTTTGTGTAATTTGTAATTTTCAATTTAATCGAAAACCCCAAAATTTGGGCAATTAACAGTCGAATTAATACAAGTAATTACAACCAGGCAGGTGGGGTTTAACACACTGATTAACTTACAAATCGTGAATTATATGGGAATAAACCTTTCATTTTTCAGTATTGTTGTTGGTGCTCGCCCGTAGTGATCGAGGTAGTGGAGGGAAGAGTCCTGACCCTTCAACTGTCTCACTCATCGTACACTACGTTGATCAAGGCATTCAGTTGGATAACTGGGAAAGGAACTGTGTTCTATATGTACAGAGGCCGGTAGCACCCGTGCTGCCGCTATGTGTACCTAGATCCAGAGTTTGCAGAATAAAGTTCTGAGCATCTTCTACACCATGGATGGCGTCGTGATCGCCAGGGGATCCGAGAGACGGTATCCCAGGCATAATGACCACAGCTTCTCTACTGTTTCTGGCAGTGAGCACCTTCAAGGACGAACCCTGATACATTTTCCAGTCTCATCGTTGTAGGCATGGGGGAGGCTGCACTCACAGCAACCATCGCTTCGGGTCTCCATGTTGCTGGTTACGCAATTATGTTTACATAATAGTTAAAGTGTAATTGTAAATGTGTTAATATTACAATGTAACCAAAAAACGAATAATCCTGGAAATCCAGATTAACGCGTTAATTACAAAGAATGTAATTGGTGTTAAATTGCGCTTAAACAAGCGTTAACTATTAATTTCGAGCCCTACCAGAGTGTCCGGGCTCCATGCCGCGTTTTCCCCAGAGTAGCATCGTCCGCGCCCATGTATGGGCCACGAACATATGTATGGCCACGTCTCGTCGATCCCCCGACTAATCCGGGTAAAACCCAGCATTCCGCCCCGAAAATTAACAGTTTCTAAAGTTTAGCCCGGGGTTTCCGCGGGTTGTACAACACTGGAGAGAAACGTTGAGACAGAACCAGTTGTGCTGCTCTGCGGAGCTCCGGCGCAGTTATGAGCTGGAGTATATGAGCACCCAAGCGTCCCAAAAGTACAAGCAAGGGTGCTTTGTGTTGCCCAAAATAGCCAGATGTGTACTGCTGTGGGCTGGAGTGGAGACAAGTGGGCAGCAAGAGAGGGGCAGAGTCTGGCGTGCGCCAGTTGACGCAATTCCATTCATGCATGATGCGGATGCTTTACATGCACCTTTTTACATTTCTCGGTGTCTGTAGATTTTGTTAGCCTTGTTTGTGTGGCGTATTTCTTGAGGTTGATCAGAGCATGTCGAAAGTCTCCAGTGCACATCCAGGTACATGCAGGACGGAGCCTACCCACATGCCATGTGCACTACGCTAGATGCTATGCGATGCGAAAAATACTACGGATACAGTGGCTCCAGCTAAGCGTGCCGATTAGCCTTTTGTAAATGTATGTCCATGGCCATGGTTCGATGCACACATGAGTCGGCTTCCGCCACACACCCAAGTTGGACGACAGCACGAAGTTGCATGACTCATCCGGATGCAGCCAGGTTGACATGAACTCAGCAGGCACCATAGCTGCTCAGTACGGGGCCCCGTATGGGGCCCTTAAAGAAAGACACCCACACTGCGCAAACAATTTTCACGAGCAGCAGATTCGTGACGGCCATCTGCTTGAACACTTCTGTCTCATTGGACGTGCGCGTTGTAAGTGCTCGCAGGGCACAACGTACACTTCCTCCTTTTCCGCGCAGCAGATCTCGTTTAGACGACGCCGAAAACAGGACAGCAGGGATGGCCATGAGGTGCTGCCCCACAGGTTGCACTCGGACAGGTCGGAAAATTGTATATATCAGTTGAAAATTTCCAGAACGCATCGTGCTACGCCAAGAGTGTCCTTCACTGCACGGTGGAGCCACAGCGTCTTCATGTACACTTCATGCACACGTTACATCATGCAGACAGTGTGATAAGGCAAACGTCTGGATTTTGTAGACGAGCGGTGGCACGCCGGTACGTACAATATGTGCCGACCCATAGTGCTAAGCACCGATGGCAGCTCAGCAGTGCTGACTATGCCCGTTACAATCGTATTGCTACTAATCATGAAGGGCATACTGTGGCCACAGATGTGGACTCTGATGGCGACAGGGGCCCTCATGTTGATCTGCAGTCTCTACATGTTTCAGCCGACCCAGTGACAAACTGAATACAGCGGAGTTGAAACGAGAGGCTGGTCCTACCCTTATAAACATGCACATGTACAGGAATTGAGGCATGTTCAGATCGTGAAGGCATGTTGCATGCAGGGTGTCGCTCCTGTTCACCTTGCTGCTGTTGGCACTGGCGGGGCTGTGCCCCGTGCTAGCTGACACGGGTGAGCCTGCTACGGAGGCGCCTGCACCACCAAGCACTACACCTGCAACAGATGCAGACCTTGTGGAGCCTGAGGCGCCTGTCGACGAGGAGGTTACAATGCCAACAAGTGAGCCCGAAGAACCCTCAACCCCACCCGAAACATCACCAGAGGTAGATCCAGAAATGTCAGGGCCAGAACAAGTTGCAGAACAGCCAGAGGAGCTAGGCGAGGAGCCAGCTGCATTGCCACAGGCAATTGATGCTCCACCAGAAGTGACAACCACTGTGAATGGTGCTGGAGCTCCCACTGATGGAGATGCGGCGCCTGGGGGAATCCCAACACCCACACCAGGTGCGTGATGTTTTTGTTGAACCCCTCAAGTGCAAATCCGGGGCACACATAGGATATAAGACTTATGAAGATCAAAGTGATAAGTGTTTCGACTTGTTGCTGGTCGGCGTGTAACGCCTATGAAGTCCCTGCCTGGTGCGGTTATCAAGTCAAATAATTGAACATCTGACCATTGAACCACTGAACTTTGCCCGTTGATTTCACCATTACACATTTCGAGCATTTGAATTTGATGTCGCCATGATAGGGCCCATTTGCATGCTGCCCTGCAGCAACAACTACGTCCTTGAAGTCTTGAAGCATCTCCCTGGGTTGTTATCTCATCCCTGTAGGCAGGCGTGGCTGAAAGCATCTCAAAAGACACCGTCTTGTGCATGCTCAAAGCTTCAGTGAATTGAGTGCAGCAGTAGGAGCGACTGGTCCACAAGCAGACCCTGTACCCGCTACAGCCGTCCCTGCAGTCACCACAGACTCCTCAGATGGCGCGGCATCTGTACCTGCAACGGTACCTACACCACCCTCACCATCTTCCACTCCACCGCCAGAGCCTGTGGAGTATGATGATGATTTAAGTGCGCCCCACTCAGCTTCCTTCATAGTCGTGTGCAGCGCTTGTTCCAGTGTTGCACACCTTCACGTATTTCGTAGTTACCTTCTGTTTTGGACACCAAACGTAAGGAGGAAATCAGCAGCACTAAGGAATTCGTGTGCAAGACTTCAGTCTCTATGCATCGTACTTCGTAATTACGTAATACACGTAATTACGTTCCGTTTTCCCAGAAGAAAAACGCAAACGGTGCAACACTGGTTTGTCCATGATACTCCTCAGGTCTGGCAGGCAGCTGTTGCAGCATTCAAATCATGGCCCTACATCACTTGTGTTATTCCTTTTTCCTTCTGTTCAAGTGGCGCTGGTGTTTTGTTCAGGTGACTCGACTGGCGACTATGACTATGTACCTTCCGAAGGTGATGAGTGGATCCCGAACAAGTATGACTACGAAGCTGATGAGTCCATCACCGGATCCTCTTCGTACAGTGCTGGGGAAGGGGACCACGAGGGGGTCACTGGAGACCTTGCCACAGTCATACTGGAACCAAGAAGCGGCGCTGCAGCTCCCTCCGCCACCTCTCTGCTCGCAGCAGCAACACTCGTTGCCAGCCTGCTCAATCTGGTGGTCTTCATGTGAGCTTAGCAACATATATGAACGATAGCGTACTGACAGATGATTTCCTAGTCAGGATTTCTTCATGTGAGCTTAGCAACATATATGAATGATAGCGCACGGACAGATGATTTCCTAGTCAGGATTTCCATCAAGTCGAAAAGTGTGCACAGTGTGAGGACCAAGCCGGTCGACTGATGCCCATATACTTCGAATAAACCTGCTGCTAAGAAAGGAGATCAGTATTGTGCGATTCTTTGCAGGTGCCTGCCTGGGCGAGCAGCCTGTTGGGCCTCGCATAGCAGTTCTTTAGCTGTCAATATGTCTGATCTGTCAGAGGGAAACTTGCACCAACAGATGGTGCATGGATAGTACCAAGTAGACTGCTGCTCTCCATGTTGTAAAGCACAAGAATGTACAGGATAATGCACAGTGGGTGTCTGCTGCAGTGCAGCATGCTATGATGCAACTGTTACCGCGTACCTGCAACGGATACGCAGGAGGAAACTCTGTGCCTCAGATGTGGTAAGACCAGTTCTGGCTGAATTTTGATGGTCCTTGCTCCATTTCCAGTACAAACAAACACCGAATACTGCTGTCCATAGCGTAGCTACACATGAATACAGCTGAGCATCAAGGCTGCCGTTTAGGCCGACGCATTCATGTAGCTGGCAACTCCCACTGCGCTGAGTAATGCCATTCCATGATCAATGAAGGCTCCACTGCTATAGGCCTCCAATAAAGGGCAGAAAACAACATTTATGAGACGATAGACATGATTCAGGCGGGAAGGTGACCGTGGGAGAGCCACAGCATGACCAGGTACACGAGCCAGCAAGGTACCAGAGATTCCACGAGAGGCAGCCGGGATTGCTACGCAAGTAATGCTGGACAAGATGCTGCACCGGAACACGCTGCATGAGCTCTGCTGCCGGAATTTAGAAGCAACCAAGACGATGTTCCTGGCACACTGTACCCTATAAACACGGCACACAGCTCCATTCACAACAAGTACTGAGATGTCTAAGTGCACATAAGTTGTCGTAGTCTTTACATTGGATGCAGAGAACGTGTGCTATTTGAAAAGGAAACCAGCTTATAGCAGCAGAGCCTGCCACGTACTGCAGCAACAGAGCAGAATTATAGCAGCTGCACAAAGGGATTCCTGCAATTCGTGTATTGTGTGGATGCGGGCTCTAGAGCTCTGCACGCCTGCGAATCGTCAAGTCACCCAGCTATCACGATGGATCCCACCTCTAGAGAGCGCTGCAGGTGGCGTTGGCATCCTGCAGAGCAAACAGAGCCGCAGCTCAGCGCGCGACCAGCCCACATTGCTTGTGGTGTTGGATTATTCTGATGTTGCTGGGGGTAGACTGCGTTGAGATCACTGTGCACATGTATATTGAGACATGCGGCGCGAGATATGTGTCGGTGCGCAAGGCATCACCCCACGGGTTGACGACATCGTAGCAGTGTCTAACAAACATGTAGATGTGGTGCTCGATTGCGCCAACTTGACGCGTGTCAAGAAGGAGAGCCCTGCTCCCAAGGCATTTGCCCGCGACACTGCAGGTCTAGAGGACCTGAACTCCTCAGAGCAGCTACCTACCGAGATATCACGTGCAGCTACATTTTGCGTTCTCGTTCGGCTCGCTACAGGCACCTCAGGATGCCGAGCAGTGGTGCTGCAGACTCTGCAGATGCTGCTGGCACAGACTGGCATCAGCTGGGCTCTGCCGAGGGCGGAAATCGATTCAGATGCACTAGCAGCTTTTCCAGTGCTATTAAACGGCGACCTGTCAGCACTTGGGATAGCTGATGCGAAGGCAGCCGCAGATCTGGGTGTTGCAGAACCACCTGGCTTCAATGCAGCAGAGCGATTGCAGCTGCTCTCTGGGAGCCCCGTATCCTGCGGAGCGTTAGCTCTTGCAGCAACTCAAGCTCAGAAGATTCTCTCAGTGAGTTCTGCAACGTTAGCAATCTCCTGCGAGGCTCTGAAAGGGTCTTCAACGATGTTTGGTGACATGAAGCTGCCCGACATCTCAGCCAGCAAGCACGTATCTGCAGTAGCGTCTGACGTGATCGCGCTGCTTGACGGCTCAACATTCACGAACAGGAAGCCGAAGGATGGGGGCCGAGGTACCATTGGCGCTGTGGCAAAGGTGTGCCCTCCAGACATCTGCCATGTCATATCAACGCTGTTGGCTCCCTGCTGGTGATTTCCATGGCTGGATGTCAGGAAAATCCGGACAGTAGAACATCTGCCAAGGCGCACCTTCGCATATGCTGAGATTTCGCACACATCGACGATTGGCTTGTGTGTCATCCAAAACTACAGAGTAAGTCTGGCTGTCCAAGACTTTAGTATCGGCTGAAGTGAATAAAAGTACTTGGCAGATGCTGTATAGTTCTGGGTGCCGCACACCTGAAAAGCTGAAGAGGTGTTCAATGGGGGTCGGAGGTTATGAACGCGTGCATGTTGCATAAGCCTTTGCGTTTGTGTTTCAAAGGAGGGAACTGTCTGCCAACTGGCTGCTGGCGTGTGACCTGGGTTGGTGGGGATGCTGCAGGGGGTGCAGGCCATCGGATCAGCGCAGTATCACGCAAGTGCCGCGTATGACGCTGTCAGAGCAGAGCTCATGAGCCCTGCCACTCCATTGCCTGCAGACTGGGTGGGTGTGGTGCCCTCTGCCGCACCTCTAGCGACCTGTGCGCTGTCCCTTGCGATGTCGGCCACTGCAGCATCAGCTCTTGCTCTGGATCGCTGCAGACAGATGAAAGACGCTCTGCAGGCGGCTGGTGTGGCCACAGGTGCGACAGTTCGCCTCAGGTGCCGGAAGGCCCATGTATGCATGTGCCAATGAAGCGCAGTGCATGACGATTTCATCATGCAAGCAAGAGGGTTGGCGAGGCAGGCTTGTGCCGTTTGAGGTGCCTGCCCTGCGTATGAAGTCTGAGTCTTTGTGCCATGTTGCGGGGACATGGTGTGGCGTTGTTGGTCTTCATGATGTGGTCTCACGACATCAGAGGCTTCTGCTGTATTGCCGTGATAAGAAACATGCCAGACGCGTCAAAACTGATCAACATGCATTCATCTATACGCGGTCATTTCCACCAGCCGCGTGCTTCTCATACCGATCTTACATATGTGATGGCTACAGGCGATATCAAGGAAGCAGAGGAGTGGCTAGAGGCGGTGGAATGCCGACAGCGCGGCCACAGAGCGAATGTTGGGGGGGCAGCTGCTGCCGTGGCCTCAGGGGCCATCGGCGATGACGATGACCCTCCACCGCCGTCTCTGCAAGCTGCTGAGGTGGCGATGGCGGCAGTCGACATATTGATGGAGTGCTGTGCATGTGAGTGTCTACTGGCGACACAGATCCTGACCGCCTATCTTGCAGACGCGCCTGCAGGTGAGCCCATGCTCCACAGCTATCTGGACCATGCATCGCACCCATGCGTGCGCATGCATGACAATGCTTGTCTTTAGATATTTTCATTAGCCCAGTGGTTCCTGCAGATGTGTGAATATTCCGCGCCTCGATTGAGACTTCTGGTCGAGGATGGGCTCTGCCACCACAATGCATGGCGCGCGGCCGCCTCTGCTGGTCCAGGCTGTCTTCATTTTGCGTTTTAGCATGCTGTTGATCGCCCTGGTAGCTGGTGCTGGCCTCAGAAGGCATGTGGCCTGCCTCAGAGCCGAGTTGTTCTTCGTACATAGAAGTGCGAAGCGTTTGCAGATGGCCCACCCTCCAAGAAGAAGCTTGCCCTTGGCAAGGGCACTGGCCTGCTGTACCGTGCACTTCAAGAGAGTCACAAGGTAGATGCTGGTGGGGCAGTCAAGGGCCACGCTGTGGCGTTGATGGCGCCTCAGAATGTGGGGGGCCTTGCGGATGACCTCAGGTGTGACCTTCCGGCCCCTGGTCTGTTGAAATGATGCACACACTCTCGCAAAACCCTTCGAAATGTATGTTCCTGTGAGCTGCGGCCTTGAAAGCTGTCTCCTCTCGCACTCACCCGAACATTACAACTACCGTTGTGTGCGCCTCATCAGCTGCATTCAGTTGAACTCTGCACGTTGACATTGCCACATTGCATGAGGCGATGCCCTGCATACCTGCGCTGCTCATTCATACACCTACGGTTCCTTCGACTTTTTTTCTTTACAGAAATTTGGATTTTCCCCTTCTTTTCCCCTGCAAAATACACCCAAGGTTTGCACTCCACTCACGTGTGTTAGCATGAATGTGTGTTGGCAGGCATGTGTGTTGGTATACATGTGTGTTGGTATGTATGTGTGCCCGGCAGACCAAGTAACAAGACCGAACGTTCAGCTGCCAACATAGCTCGCTTATCAACTACTTGGCCAACTACGACACAGTGAGGAGGCTGCGGGTGTGCAGGAGGGTGATAGAAGCGAATGCAGCCCGCCGGAAGCCGAAGCTGCCCAAGGGCACGAAGGACTACCTCCCAACAGACATGGCAGTGCGCAAGCGGGCGCTGGCGGCCATCGAGGCGGTGTTTGAGCGGCACGGCGCCGTCACCATCGACACCCCCGTGTTTGAGCTGCGCGAGACTCTGGCTGGCAAGTACGGCGAAGACTCAAAGCTGATCTATGATCTGGCAGACCAGGGCGGAGAGCTGCTGTCTCTGAGGTGCGCCTGCTGCTGCTCCCCACTCACACTTGCTGTTGTGCGCTGTTGGGTTGCATTCAGACACTTCCAGAGCTGCAGCCTCGGAGCCTGCCTGGCACGCCGCTACCTCGCATGCCGCAACATTCGCTGTTTAGGGGTTCTGCCACTCAGTGTGGCGGAATGGCGCCGCGTTCCAACAGCGGGCGCCACCGTCAGGAAATTCCTGATGGTGCGCACGCGCACTGTGGCCATGCTGGCCTCGGAAGGGCGGACATGCATTTAGAGCATGCATGTATGCAGGTATGATCTGACGGTGCCATTTGCGAGGTATGTGGCGCTGAACGGCATCGGGCACATCAAGAGGTACCACATCGGCAAGGTGTACCGCAGAGACAACCCACAGATGAACAGGGGCCGCTTCAGGGAGTTTTACCAGTGTGACTTTGACATCGCTGGCACCTACCCTGCCATGGTTGCAGACTCAGAGGTGCTTCGGGTGGGGCGCCCCTGTCACCAGCCACTTGTGCCTCTGCGAGCAGCTGTGATGTTGCTGTGTGTCGATGTTGCTGTGTGCCAAAGGCAGTTTTTGTTTGATGCCATCGTTCACTGTTCTTATTGTCAAATCAGCTTGCATTGATGCTCGTTCAGGAGGCCTGCTGCCTGCGGTGCCAGCATTCGTAGTGTGATTGCTGCTGGGAGTGTTCCAGCTGCCATCGAAGTGAGCACAGCTCAGCACAGCACGCCGGGCAGTGGCAGATCAACAGGACTGGCTCAAGCTAGCGCAGGCAGCCTGCTTTGTGTGGCACCTGATGTTCTGTTGCGCTCTGCATCAGGCAGCATGCATTGAATCCCAGCACAGCACAGCGCAGCACGCTTTGCAGAAAGATGCATGCCTTTCACTGATGGCAGTCAATGTGTTTTGTTGCGTTCTAGGGCAACAGGATAGGTTCAGAGCGCTCCACGAAGGCGACGATGCTGTCTTGTAGCACAGAGAGCTAAAGCAGGAATGGCCAACATATTCACATGCATTGATTTGGCTAGACGCAACTATATGCATGAGCATGGACTCACGGCAGGCTCCAAGAAGTGAGGGGGGTGCAGGTGCTGCATGAGATCCTCACGGAGCTGAACATCGGTGACTTCACCATCAAGCTGAACCACCGGGCGCTGCTGGACGGCATCATGGCCATCGCGGGAGTTCCCGCTGCGAAGTTCCGCCCCATCTGCTCCGCCATTGACAAGCTTGACAAGGCCCCCTGGGAGGAGGTGCGGCCCAACTGTGCTGCACGATGCATGCAGGGCATGCCACTGTCCGAGAATGCGCATGTTTACCTCAATGTGTTTTCGTTGCTTCAATCACATGAGCTCATAGATGCTCACACTCACACACATGTGGGGCATTCGTAGTCTGCAAATGTCATGTCAGAGAGCTCAGAGTCCCTGCGGCGTGCATCTGCTCTTTAAGCAGGAGTGGTGGCAGGGGTTTTGCAGTGCGACAGGCTGGCTCCCAGGTACGTCGAGTGATCTGAAAACACAGGACATAGGCCGCAGCCAAGCAGCCACCATTGACCACAATTTTGGCGTGTTTTTGACTCACGTTTGAAGCGGACACTCGGAGGTCTGCGCATGCAGCTGCGCTCAACAGGCGGCCGCAGCAAGCTGCTGCTGGTGAGCGCTGCAGTGACGTGGTGGTGGTGGTGGCGCAGGTCAGGAGAGAGATGGTCGAGGACAAGGGCCTGCCGGAAGGCGTGGCGGACAAAATAGGCGAGTTTGTGGCCATCAAGGGGGAGCCGCGGGAAGTTCTGGCGAAGTTGAAAGCCCGCGAGGACATTGGGGCGCATGAGGGCTCCTGCGGGGCGCTGGAGGCGCTTGCTGAACTGTTCGGATTCCTTGAAGCCATGGGCGCGCTGGGCTCAGTGTCGTTTGACATGAGCCTGGCCAGAGGGCTGGATTACTACACGGGTGTGATTTATGAGGCGGTTCTGGTCATGGGCGAGGGCCCCGGGGCTTCGGTGGGCAGCATCGCAGCTGGGGGCAGGTGCGCACATGCATGGCTGCTCTGGGCACGCACTCCGTGTATGCACTCCGTCCAGAGCCATTCACGGCACAGAACATGAAGAAATATTATGCATGTGTGGACTTTACACAAGTGTGTTATAACTGTTATACATGTGTACCAGCATCGAGGCATGCTGGCTGTCCGCTTCTCGGACGCGTCGGCCCCCTAGCCACTCCAATCACTCTCTTTTATTCAACAATGCGCTTCCAAGCAGAACGCATAAGTGATGCACCTCAGGCCACATCCAGTGGCGCCACCCACGATGCCGCCTCCACCATGCAACATTCATCAGGTACATACGCGCTTCCGAATCACCACGTAGGCACACACACCACGTAAGCACGCACGCGCGCGCACGCACACACAATGAACATGTACAACGAAGAATCCTGAGCTGGAGGTGCAGGTATGATGGTCTGGTGGGCATGTACAGCGGCAAGGATGTGCCGGCAGTGGGGGTCAGCATCGGCGTGGAGAGGGTTTTCACTGTTCTGGAGGCCAAGCTACGTGCACAAGCACAGGCTGTTAGTAAGAGCATCCGTGCTACCAAAACACAGGTTTTGGTCGGATCGTTTGGGAAAGGCCTTCAGGTGCGATGCTCGCCTGCCTGCTTCCACGCCGCCATCCTTCTTGCCTGTCAAGCCTATCAGTTATAGGCAGCTTGCCTGCCGACATCCATCCGACCTGTTCCTACATACCCAAGCCCCTCATGGGTTGCATAGGTTCATGCCTGCAGCTGCTCGCCGCAGTGCCTGTTCTGAAACCAGAAGGTCGCTCATCACTGAGACAGATAGCGCTACACAGTGATGAGAACAAATATTCGAGATCGCCATGTTGCGCAAAGCGTCATGATTAAAATGGTGCAGCCTTAGTGGTCAGCGATCTTTGTTTCACAACAGTTCCTGTGAAGTTGCGCCTCCCTGAGTCAACACCGGCGCGGCACAGCTTGTTGCTTGTCTAATCGTTAAGTTTTTAATGGCAGCTTTTCGCGATGGTGGGTTGCGGTGGACCACCGCGGTGCCACCTCTGCTGCGCACAGGAGGGTTGTTTTCAAAGGGGTGAAGCCGCTGGTGCAGGTGGAGAGGATGAAGCTGTGTGCGGACTTGTGGGCAGCCGGAATCAACGCCGAATTTGGGTACAAGCGCGACCAGAACTTCAACAAAGACATCGTGGGGGTGGCGCAAGAGCACGGCATCCCCTTCGTGGTGGTGTTTGGTGAGTCGGAGCTTGCGGAGGGCAAAGTCAACGTGAAGGACATGAGCGCTGCCACGCAGGAGACCGTGGCTCGCAGCGACCTGTGCGCAGCACTGCAAGATAAACTGAAAGGGCGGCAGGATGACATTTTCTAAACCGCCCCATTTGTGAAGGGCTGCACTGCGCGGTGAGTGGTACGTGTTGTTGCTGTGGGGTGTGATAGGTTGGGGTTTTGTGATAGGTTGGGGTTGTGGCATACATCGTGGTTGTGTCGATAGCATGCATGCTGGCGCAGGGACTGCGTGGGGATGTGTGGTTGGCTAGCAGTTCGCTTTTGAGTTGGTGTGCCCAGATAGTGGGTGCGGGGATTGCTGTGGATGGCTTATTGCAGGAGATGCTGCTTCATGCTGCTTGCATGCAGCGGTGTTGACTGGTGGCACGATCAGCACCTCATATGCGCTCGCACCTCATGGGGGGTGCCTACGTGGTGCTGTGGGTGCGCTAAGGTGCTTTCGGTGCGCATGCTTCCACTTGGGTGCGTGGGAGTCGCTGTCTGCAGTCTTTTAGTGTGCGGCATTAGTCACATGTGCACGCGTGACTCGCTGAAGCCGTTGCCTGGCCACCCCTCTGCGACGTTGCGGCTGAAGCCCTGTCTGGTTGTGGCGTTGCTCCCGATGTATTCTGTTCCTTGGCTGGGTTTCACGTGTAACCATGCGTAAATGGTACAGAGAAATCCTTGCATGAGATCACACGTGAGAACAGCAGGGCAGGGTCATATCACGGCACCAGGCCTGTGTCAGTTTGTCACAATAATTGCTCCATGTTTCGAATGGATGCCATCAGTTGAAAGAGTCATCTACGTACAAAGCCTCGAAGCAGCACGGGTGACAACTAACTCGTTTACATGAGCTCTCTCCAGCGGTGTGTGCTAGATGGCGCCTTGTGCAGGGAGTTTTTAATGTGAGTTTTCAGTGCGAGAAATCAGCTGAAGGTTCGCCCCCCCCCCCCCCCGCCCCCCAAGAGCCAACATGCATGCTGAGCATACAATGCAACCCACGATGCCGATATGTATCATACGTATAGCATGAAGGCCACACCATCTGCCTGCAGACACACTGCAGTCGCCTTGACAACGTATTTCAGAATCTCACTATTCCAGAAGTGCGAGGCTTGTGTTCCAGGTGTGTGGGCTCCAGCCTGCGTCACATACCTGTGCCCCGCACCGGTATAAGCGTACTGGCCACATGCCATGGCGCCTGCAGGCTTGGAGTTTTGCTTCCGCTTCTTCAAGCGCAAGCCGCATTACGGTGCAAGATTCATGTAGCAAACCTTACCTCATCTTATAGGCGTTGGCACCTAGCCACAAGGTCATCGGCAGTGCGGGAATGTAGTCCACAAAATAACTGAAGAAGTCGAATTCTATGTTCAGCACACAGGCAATCACTGCGAGGCGCTCCCTGGATCCCAGGTTAGGTTCCTGCAATCGAATTGAGTACCGATTCTGCATACACACAAGTCCATTTCAGAAGTTGCAGTGAGAGGCAGCGACAGTCAAAGTCCAAGCGCGTTACTTCGGGACTGCGCCATACTCTGTATGTGACACTACACCAGTCTGGTGACACCGCGCAACGTCTCTTTAGAGTGGTGGACATCGGAACCAACAGGGGAGGGGGTGGAGGGGGGGGGGGCAGAAACCCTGCGGTGAGTCTGCACAACAAGCGGCAAAGAGCGGAGGGGGGGCACATTGTAACCCCAGGTCACTGGTGACACCAGATTTTCCCTTCAAACTGGTGGGGGTGTGCACAAGCTACAGCTGTCACTTGGCACAGTGACGCATGCAGCCAGCAGCAAGAGCACACCGGCCGCCACCCAACGTACGGGTACACCACCGCGATTGGTCGCCCCATGCTATCTATGCATGGGAACGGATAGTCGCCCCAGAGCATGAACGGCAGCGGTGAAGGTGTTCTGCGGATGTATAAGAGGTACTGAGAGTACAGGATGGAGACGTTCATTCGACTGAAGAGCACAAGCTCAACCTCCCCGTCAGCATCACGTTGCCCTGCAGTGTAGAGCTCATACCTGCACATGCATCAAGGGTTTGGCACGGTGTGTGTTTTCTGTAATGTGACCACCTTGGTGAAAGGACAAGGGGCGATCGAGATATGCAAATAGTATGGATGTTAAGGAGCTTACTGCCTGTAAAACCCTCGCCACTTGTTAAGGACCGCAGCAATGATCTTTCCATCAGACCCCCTGATCAAAGTCTCCCTTGTGAACCAACGGGGAAGGTTCCAGCCTGGCAGCTCCCGCTCCATGGTAACAACTGCACCAAATTTGACGATCTACAGCGGGCTGAGGGGGTGACCCTGGGGGGCGGTTTCGAAACTGCAGGCTGCAGCTGCGTCGGACACAACTATGACCACACAATTCACCGTACCTTTCGAACCTTCCTCAATCGAATCGGAGGCATACGCTGCTTTGTGCTGACGAAGGCTGCGCGTGTCGTTGCTCTTATTGTCAAACGAGTCTTCGTGCACTGTTCCCATAGCAGAAGGGGCTCGAGGCGGTTGTGGAAATGTGACATTGGCTGTGTGATTTGTCTTCAAGTGGAAGCTCCACGCTCTTCGTGACATGAAGAACAAGCGCTGCAGGGTCCCTGCACTGTGGAGAGAAGCCATTGCGGCAAGCTGCGGAGAAGCTGATTCACTGAGTTCGTGTCGATGTTCACAAACCTTTTTTCAGTTGTGCAGTAAGCTACATGCCAGGCCTTACCTGTGTCCCCATGCATAGTATCCACATTGCTCTCTGCCAGGAGGAGATCCTTGTCTTGCGATGCTGCATCTCCTCTCTGGACACTCTCTTGCAGCGAATCAACGGGGTGCCCGGATACAGTAAAACTTCTGTATGGGCTGAATTGCATCAAAACATCCTTCCAGATGACCCGACGCTTAATGAGGATGCGTCGGTGCTTGTACAGGGACGCATAAACAGAGGATAAGTCCTCCTGCACGTGCCTCCACTGTTCGTGCAATCAGTCGTAATGCTGTGACGTTGCTTCTTTCTTTTCTTGATGAGCAGAAACCATCAACAGTCGCCTGGCACGAATTTTTAATGTCGCAAAAACAGAGGTGCATTGCACACGTGTTGCTGATCCACATTACAATCTTAAGACGCTTGAGAACCGGGGCATGACTCGTTTACACCTATGGAGTAATAGTAAGGCAGACAGCGGGAACTAGGTTCCTGGAAAGAGCCGTGATATTGCTTCAGTTTCTGTGTGGCCGTGTGCATGCATCCAAAGGACCTATAACTGAACCCGCGAACCTTGCTCGAATCAGTGGGCAAGAAGTCCAGAATATTCTTGGCGTCTGAACTCTTGAAGTCGATACCATCACAATCTCCATCATCCTGTGGTTCCTTGTTAGTTTTACCCATATCTGCGGAGGTACCAGGGTCAATTCTGTCGTATGCTGCCTGTGCGGATGAAAGATTCTTATTGTATTTTCGCGGGATCTCCTCTTCGCACCGTGAACTGTATCTTCTGCAGCTGCCACCCCACACTGTAACGCACCCATAGGCTTGTCCTTGATCCAACGAATGTGTACAGACAATACCAAGGTCTGATTTTGAGCAGGTTCCAGAAGCACGGCGAGGGATCACCCCGGTTCGCTGCACATGGCGTTGCGCCTCAGAAGCGCCAGTGTGGAGGCACCTCCGATGCTGCGCTACCTCTCCGCGAATCTGCAGCGCACCACTATTCGCAGCGCTTGAAAGTGATGGAAATTTTGTTTTGTTTGAATGGAATCTTTCAGTTGCGGCATGCCAAGGCTTCAACTGCAGCAAGGCGATCGCCCGGTGCGTGCTGCCCATCCAGTGAGCCGCTGCTGTTGATGCGCGCATACAAACTCGTGGCCCTGCATCGACAAACTACACATTAACGTTGTTCCAATTAGTACAGTGTTGATAATGGTGTTCTGAATATGCACGGCGTTGCATGTATGTATTTAGCTGAGGCTCAGTAAGAACCAACAAGTGCCCCCTGATAGGCCTGATAAAACGTACTATTCTAGAGACAAAGTTTCTTTTGCAGCTGGAATTAATATTTTCACGTGCGTGCATTCCTCCACAGAATAGTACTTCGGACGTACGCTGTAGATTGCGGAATCTACCTGTGAGTGAATCATTACGAATACCTAAACAAGATAACGAAATCGATAACACGTTCCATCGCTCAAGGAGCACAATACTCGTGTTCGTGCAAGCATTCATACTCCGACACAGTACATGTACAGGTGCCCAGAGCATGAGTGATGAGTCATTGCTTTCAGTGGTGGCAACATTCACCTTGTCAGCCACTTGCGTCACACACGACGTGATGTAACATCAGTTGCTTGGAGGGTGTGAAAGTTACAGACGTACATCCATCACATGGCACAGCAGGAGATTGTTCACTCAGCAAGACATTCGCAACGGC